>BQKZ01011534.1:0-16290 GCA_036244855.1 Temnopleurus reevesii | reverse complement strand
TTTCAACAAGACGAGAATAACCTGCCCATGGGACTACACGGAGGATGAAAGCGGAAGCGTGGGGAAAAACCTCATGACGTATGCACCAAAACGTGCTATTGTGAATGGAGGGTACCGAGGGTACCCTCACTCGATGTAGAAATACGTGGTGAAATTATGGGAATTATAATGAAAACAACTATTAGAGT
This sequence comes from Temnopleurus reevesii, assembly GCA_036244855.1. Classification (NCBI taxonomy): domain Eukaryota; kingdom Metazoa; phylum Echinodermata; class Echinoidea; order Temnopleuroida; family Temnopleuridae; genus Temnopleurus; species Temnopleurus reevesii. The sequence continues at coordinate 16,102 of BQKZ01011534.1, read as the reverse complement.
AATAATGATGATGATGGTAATAATGATGGTAGACTAATAATTTCATCGATAATAATGATAGTGATAATGACGATTATAACAAAAACAAATATAATGATAATTTCCTGAACATTAATCAGGTAATGATACTGAAAATGATGGTGATGATGATAATAATAATATTAAGAAGAAGAGGAAGAAGAAGAAGAAAAAAAGAAGAAGAAATAAGAAAAAGAAAAAGAAGAAGAAGAAAAAGAAGAAGAAGAAATAGAAGAGGAAGAAGGAGAAGGAGAAGAAGAAGAAAGAAGAAACCGTGCTATTGTGAATGGAGGGTAGCCTCACTCAAAGTAGAAATACACAGCCATGATCCTGATAATACAATTATGGTTTTTTATAAGTGTAAAAATGATAGAAATTAGAGTAATGAGGAAGATGATGATGATGATGATGATGACGATGAAGAAACTTGTATTGATTATTTTATCAATGATAATGATACGAATCATGATGATGATGATGATGATGACGAAACACAACAACTAAGTAATGATAATATCCCTAATAATATAGATGATGAAGATACGAGCAAGAGAAGAAGCAGAAGAAGAAGAAAGAAGAAAATTGCTAATGATAATGATGATGAAAGTAACAATGATTATTTCATCAATGATAATGATACCAATATTGATGATAATGACGAAACAGAACAACAAAATTATGATAATATTCCTAACAACATCGATGATGAAGATAAGAAGAAGAGGAAGAAGAAGAAGAAGAAGAAGAAGAAGAAGTAGAAGAAGAAGAGGAAGAAGGAGAAGAAGAAGAATGAAGAAAACGTGCTATTGTGAATGAAAGGTAGCCTCACTCAACTTAGTAATACACGGACATAATGAAATTATTATAATTGTAGAAATAATAGAAATTAGGGTATTGAGGAAGATGATGATGATGAAGAAACTTGTAATTATTATTTTATCAATGATAATGATACGAATCATGATGATGATGATGATGACGAAACACAACAACTAAGTAATGATAATATCCCTAATAATATACATGATGAATATAAGAAAAAGAGAAACAAGAAGAAGAAAGAAGATTGATAATGATGATGATGATGATGATGAAGAAGAATTTTATAGTGATTAATTTATCAATGATAATACTAATTATGATGATGATGACAAAATAAAACAATAAAGTAATGATAATATCCCTCATATTAATGATGAAGATAAGAAAATCTGAAGAAGAAGATGAATAAGAGTTAGAAGAAGAAGTAAAGAAGAAGAAGAAGAAGAAGAAGAAGAAGAAAGAAGAAAACGTGCTATTGTGAAAGTAGAAATTATGGAATTATGGGAATTATAATGATAAGAAATAGGGTAATGATGATCATCATCATCATTATGGAACTACTAATATTTATACCACGCAAGGGAGACAGAAAATGGGGTATGTAAAAAAAAAAGCATGAGGTATACTTAAATAAGTTATTCATGTTTAAACTGCTATAAAGGGGATCAAAAATGTGGTCTTTATGGACAGGTGGTCTTAGTATACAGGTGAAGGAGGAGGAGGAGAATAAAAAAGAAGAAGAATGATAAAGAATAAGGAAGTATTAGCCGTAACAATTATGAGAATTATAATGATGACACATATTAGGATAATGCTGATGATGATAAAACAAATAATAATAATAATAATGATACTATAATGATTATGATGATAATCATGAGCAGGAGGAGGTAGAGAAGAAGAAGAGAAAGAAAGATAGATAGAAAAGGAAGAACTAATATTAAAGATACTAATAAATGGATTTTTGAAATTCCATAATAAAAGATAAATTCGACAAATACATACTATTGGAAAACGGATAAAATTGATCCCCCGCATCATACTATGACATTATGCATGACTTCATATTTAGTTAAAATATCAATAAAACGTTGCTCTTTAATTTTTTACTAGAGCAGAAATAACACCCACTAAAACAAACCAAAACTTCACTAGGATCATAAAACTCCTCACAAAGTTGCTCAAACATCATTATATTGTTCTAATTGTACCATTTGAATATTTACCATCTGGCATAATTGTACCAGTGTCATTGTCTAACGAGCATAAATATTGGCTTTTAGATCGTTGAGGATGAAACATAAAGACATTACGGAAATTGTTCGTCTAATGACAAGATGAAATGTGATTTGTAATACTTTACGATTGTTATGAATCATTATTGGTAGAATATCAGGTCAAAAAATTTGTTCGGATGCACAAGAATGGCTTCAAGTATTTTCGTTTATTTCTGGGACTTAAAGGGGAACTTCACCCATACATTGATATGCTCTCAGTGGGTGGAGAAAAATACAATAATCAAACTGTGAAAACTTTAGCAAAATCTGCCAATTTGTTAAAATGTTGCAAATTTTCAAAATTTTGATTTCTACCCCTCATGGACTCCTCAAATTGGCAACGTACCTGCAAAAAATGCCTGCCAACATGGAGACCTCTCCATTCACTTTGTACACAGAATCTCGCATTCTCTTCTCTTTCTGGAAAAGTAGACAAAGTTTTACTTCTCTCTACAAATATGACATGGACATTATGATTCCGCATTCATTTTTGGATGAACCTTGTTGTAACTTATCTACTTTTCTGTAAAAGGAGCAAAATGTGAAATTTTGTGTACAAAGTGAATGGAGAGTTTTCCATGTTGGCAGCCATTTCATTAATGCATGTTGCCAATTTAAAGAGCCCATCGTACCGTTTGAATGAATTGCCCGATTTTTATTAAATTTTTCACAGTTTGATCATTGTATTTATCTTCACCCAATGAAAGAACATCAATGTCCGGGTGAAGTTCCCCTTTAAGGCCGGGTCATTTTCAAAGAGTCTGCCTGAGGGCATCCATATTTTGTTTTGGCCTTGTGTACATTGAATGAAGTTTTCAAGGAGGCAACTGATTAAATAATACACGAAAACAGAAGGATATTCAAGAAATAGGTGATTAAATTAAGTCTTTAGGAAATCCCTTCCCATTTTCAAAAACACCAACTGGCTCTCCTGCATGGACTCGGATAAAAAAACCGCAATAACATTAGGTGGGCGTAGTTTTCAACGGACTATTGTTATAAAGGTCATCGATAAAACGCTATGTTGTAAGTAATGTTATGTTTTCCTTTATTAGTATCATTATTATAATCGTTTTATTAATATTGTTGCTATCCTTATTATCATTATCAGTATTATTATCATCATCATCATCATCATCAGTATCATCATCGTTATTATCATTATCATTACTATCCTTAACATTATTATCATAACTTTCATTACTACGACGACAGTACTATATTTATACTATAGGCCTAGTATGATATATTGTTGTCATTTGACTATTATTATCATTTGATATAGTCCCTTTTTTTAGGTACATTAACATGTACGTGTGCTGTACTAGCCAGCCAGGGTTATTCGATAGAATTTGATGAATTCTTGTACAAAATATAGCTATGGGTATAGTACGAGTTCCATATCATAACTCTGGTTATTGCACATATAGGCTACATTGAAATGCAAACAACATATTTTTATCAAACTGATGATAAAGGAAGTAAGACAATGATAGCAAAATGTCATACTACTACAAATGTAGTATTATCGTAGTAATTATGTTATTAATGATAGTTATAATCAATTCTAACTACTCACCAACGCGACTGATCTCCCCTTGCTCAAACCATAGTATTTATTTCTTTGCTCAAACCCAAGAGATTTGTCGCATAAAATTGACAATCCCGCTTCATACGTTGACTCCCAATACTAATAGATATACCTTTTTCAGAATCAAATTGTCAAAAGCAAATAAAATTGTCACAACTCAACTGCCACATGCGCTGCATATCCAACGTATATTTCTCCTCGTATAATCGTGATCCACACGAATAGGCTTCAAAATGGTTGTGATATTGTAGAATATAAGAAACACTGTGGAAATGTAGAAAAAGATCCACTAGAGTTCCAAGCACAAAAGCAAGCAAGAATACGAGAGCACTGAAGCAGACGTTATCGCTAAAGCACCGGGGTCGGTTACATGGAAATCCCATTGGAATGCGCCAATTTTAACGCGCTATTTCCATGGGTTGTTCGTGAAATTAGGATTGATAACGGTTTTGTGAAATGTCCTCGGGTTGTAGCACTTCCTTGTACTGCTGAGCGTGTCGAACTAGTCCAGTTGAGGACTGTGTTCTGAAAGCACCCACCTCTACATAATTATTGTCTTATTCCGAACACACAGTGACTGCATAGCACTCAACCACAGAGCCCAAGCGCGATCAGAGGGGTAAGCATGATCAGCTAGAGGGCTACGTAACGACTCTGTGGTTGAGTACTATGTAGTCCCTGTGTGTTCAGTGTAGGAGAGAATGTGCACAGGTGGGTTCCATCAGAACACACAGTCCTCAACTAGACTAGTGTCGTTTTGGTCCGCGTTTACATGACATTTATAAGTCACAGAGATTAGCCCCTTGACAAATTCAACATTACCACCGAAACTACCCCTGAACTTTAAATGAAAGAATGTGGGGGTAAATTTCCTCAAATGAAGTAAATTATTCGTCACGAAAATATCCGTGAACTTTAAATGAAAGAAATGTGGAGGTGAAATCCCTCACATGATGTAAATTAATACATCACGTGACGTGATTGTACAGCACGGTGTCGTATTTCCCTTTCAACATGATCAAGGATCCTGTAGTCGTACACACAATGAGAGGCAGAGAAATGGACAACATAGGCAATTTATATCTAATTCTTCAAAACTTCCCATGGATAGAATTGTGGACAGAGTAAGAACAAAAAGATAGAATAAATAGAATATTATGAATAAATGATCAAAATGTTCTAGGATTTACCATCCTATTTTCTACTGTTTAATATTCTCGAGCAATTAAGTGTAATTAAGTATAGTGCATGACATAATGTGCATTATGTATTTAATATCTAATTGATACGAAACTGCTACTTGTATCCCCTCCCACCCTTTTCCCTATCAGCTGCCAGTATAAAAATTATGTAGCTTTCATTTCTAAATAATAATGATGCATTATTTCTCATTGCGCAGAAAATGCAACGTAATCGACCTACCACTATACATGCAATACTTTTGATTATAAACCAACGTCTAAATGAGCTCGAACCTGAAATAATATACGAGGAAACGAATTAAAAACTTTGTCATACAATATCGCAATGTAGTGATCGTGGTATTTTTAATGTACCTGTTTGTTGCATGTTTTTGTGTTAGTGACGATGTCTGGTATGTGTAATGTACTTTGCATGTAATTATGTTGATTTCCGATGTATTGTTATGCTTGTCCCTGATTGGGCCTCCTTTGGAGGCGTTCCCGCACCGTACGTTCGGTAGTTAACGTCGGGGCTTGTAAGAGGAGTTTCAACACAGTTTGTCACCAGAGTTCAAGAGGAACAGTATACAGTTTTACCATCGTCGAGTTTGCCGTCAGTTTACAAGTATGTCATCTAGTCATTTTGCGAGCCAATGTGCCTATATTCCAGCTAGCATGGAAGGACCCCGACGAGGGATACCTGTGCCAGAGGATATTTAGGTAAGTAGTTTAAGTCTGTAGTGTGCTAAGTCTTTATATTCGTAGTGTAACTTTAGTAGTTAATATAAGTGACTCGTTAATGCCTAATGTGATATATGCTTGTCTATTTGATAATGATTGATGCCTGACTGTAATATGTTTATATTGAGCTGAGTAACCCCCATATTAGTTCAATATATATGCCTTTCCACTCATGCTTTTACAACAGCAATCTAAATTCAGTTCTCGCCTTTCCTTTCATCTAGTCAAATCTATATTAGATCAAAATCTATGTCATACTTACCATTGCCACCGAAGGAAAAGTAAAACAAATATTGTCGACTTGCAGACATGCAAAACATATCATATCCAACGAATGATTAATTGCAATATCATAATATCATTGTACGCAATTTGTCAAATCTGCAGAGATCAAAGAAAAAATCCAAAATAATCGACAAATGTTTGAATGTGTCATCCGTGCACCGTGCCGTTGTTATGTTAATTGTACATTCCATTGGAATCGCATTTTCCTCAATCGTCGGGAATGTACAATAGATGAAGGCGTGGTTCGTTGCACACGCATAAACACTGACACAATGACATGCATATAAACGCAGTCACATTGAAGTAAAGCCCCGGTCACATAGGACCCCGGAAGCAACACGATTCACCCCAACTCTTTGTTAATTCACAGTTAAATGCCTCAGAACAACGAGTCGTGGTGAATCGTGTTGCTTCCGGGGTCTTATGTGACCGGGGCTTTAATCGACACCAATTGACAAAGAATTATGGCAAATTTGCAAAATTATCACGTTTTTTTATCTGGGCTGCGGGTTCGAGTCCCGGTTGCGTCCTTCGGTTGTTGACGTTAAATCGGTCCCTCTTTATGTCTTCTTCTCCTGGTGTAAATATTCAAATTTTCATGAAACACAAACTCAATCTCTCTCTCTCTCTCTCTCTCTCTCCCTCTCTCTCTCCCCTTCTCTCTCTCTCTCTCTCTCTCTCTCCTCTCTCTCTTCTCTCTCTCTCTCTCTCTCTCTCTGTTTATATTTATGGACGGATCCACAAGGGGGAGGGGCGAAGGTATTTTGGGTCCCCAATTATATTAGTGGCACATAAAGGACTGAAGCCCCTTTTAGCGATCGCGGAGACTGCCTTGCAAATGGCGTTGAAGAATTGTGATTTTTGTCGGAGAACTGCCATTTGAGAACTATATTCTAAGGCCCATATTCTGATGTCAGGTTTAACTTAAACTAGAGTTTAGATATGTGGTTTAAGTATGGTAAGCCAAAAGAGGCTTGAATCTATAACAGTCAGTGTTCAATTTACCAGGAAATTTGGCACTCACAGTATTAAAAAACTGTCTTGGAATAAATACAATATTAGAGCATGGGAAAAGAGAGCAGTTTACATAAGAATTATACAGTTTAAAGAAAGTTTTGGCACATTGGCATACCCATATTTAAACCACAGATTTAAACTATAGTTTAAGTTAAACCTGACATCAGAATACGGGCCTAGGGGTTTTTGTACTTGGAGCCTTTCATAACACTTACTATAGTATTCTGACTATGGAACACTTCCGTAATGTATTCCACTTTCATGCAACCATATTTTGTCTTATACAAAAATATTTGTTCACCTAGGGCCAAGCAAATGAAATGGTCTTAGTTATCCTTTCTTGCTATGGCCCCAGTCACATAGAAGCTCGGAGGCAACACGAATCAACACGACTCTTTGTTCTGAGGCAGTAGACTGTGAATTAACAAAGAGTCGTGTTGAATCGTGTTGCTCCCGGTATTCTCTTGTGCCATCCGCTTAAGCCCTGGTCACATAGGGCCCCTAAAGCAACATGATTCAACACGACTCTTTGTTCGGAGGCAGTAAACTGTGAATTAACAAAGAGTCGTGTTGAATCGTGTTGCTCCCGGTATTCTCTTGTGCCATCCGCTTAAGCCCTGGTCACATAAGACCCCGGAAGCAATACGATTCACCCCGACTCTTTGTTAATTCACAGTTAACTGCCTCAGAACAACGAGTCGGGGTGAATCGTGTTGCTTCCGGGACTCTATGTGACTGGAGCTTAAGACGTCTTAATTCATTGTGCCATCCGCTAAACATTGGGTCTGTGTTAAGAGGGTGGCATAAGAACTTTAAACGTGTTAGCGAGAAGAGGATAGCTAAAGCCCGGTCACATAGAGCCCCGGAAGCAACACGATTCACCCTGACTTTTTGTTAATTCACAGTTAACTGCCTCAGAACAACGAGTCGGGGTGAATCGTGTTGCTTCCGGGGTCCTATGTGACCGGGGCTTAAGACCATTTCGTGCAATTGACCCCTGATAACTAATAATAGATTTTCAATAGGAGGATTGTGCATCGCCTGCAGCTCGGTTGTTGCTAAGTTGGGCATGCTACAATGTTTGACCAATCTAAGAACGAACGTTAACGCATGCAATTTGCATTCCGACTATTGCGCTATCATCATTTCAACAACTGAAAACATAGCTTGTCTGAGAGCAAACGTGAATAAATTTGAATACATTACGAAAGTGGTCGATTCAGCACCTCACAAAATCCTCTTTTATATATTAACCGTAGATGGCGTGATTTCAATCACAATTATTTATTCGTTTTATTCAGTCAGATCCACATCCAATCAAAGGGATGAGATAAAAAAAATCATAAATTCTGGCTATCAATCTTTGGCATTCCTGTACAAAGGTAAGATTTGATAAAGTCTCTACTATTCCGGCTATTGGTCTTCAAAATATTTTTGGCATCCGTTAAACTGAATGGAGCAATTGAGCTGGAATACATGATCGCAAAATGATAAATCATCTCATATAATTTTGCGTTCTAAAATATATATAGCTGTATATGTGCTTTAATTTGATCTCAATGTGAGGAATAGTGATAATTTCTTTTTGAATCTGAAATGAGTTTTTAGGGTTTTTTTTGCAAGAAATAATTATCATTAGTATCCTTAATATATCATGACCATTATTTGAAACGTCGCGACGGTTCAGTTAACTGTCATCGCTACTAACACATCACATTTATGTTCATAATCACTCATCATTATCATCATCATCATCATCATCATCATCATCATCATCATCATCATCATCACCATCGTCATCATCACCATCATCATCATCACCATCATCATCATCATCACCATCACCATCATCACCATCATCATCACCATCATCATCATCATCATCATCATTATCATCATCACCATCACCATCATCACCACCATCATAATCATCATCACCATCAGACCATCATCACCATCATCATAAGAGGTACTCAGGGGTTATGCACTTTGAAAAGAAAAACGNCATCATCATCATCATCATCACCATCATCATCATCACCATCATCAGCATCACCATCATCAACATCCTCGTCATCATCATCATCATCACCATCATCATCATCACCATCATCATCATCATCATCACTTCAATCAATCATCCCATCATCATCATCATCTGAGTTTCATCATCAAAGCATATTTTTTTTTGTAATAAATTGACAACTGATTACAAAACTGAACGAAAACCTTGAATAGTTTTTAAACTACATTTATGCAAAAATATTATTTCTTTCTTTTATACACAAAATGCAAAAGTTGTGAAATGATAATTCTTAGAATAACATACTTCATCAGGATTATTAATCGCGTATACGTTGCTCTTCATTACAAGGACAATGCAATATTGACAGACGTTTCAAAAGTGTAAAGGCTTTATTGAAGCACTTCGCAGAGGCCTCCTCTTGACAAAATACATTTTATTTTGTCTGCTTTCATCAAGTTACACTTTTGCACCTATGCACGTATGATATGACTGTTAAAGTGATAGATAATGGCAACCTACATCCAACAATATTGAAGAATGTTTCGAATGATGAAGAAAAACGATGAAATTGATTGTCGTTACCCATATCGAGATCATTTTTATTCGCTTCCTCCCAAAAGCACAGACAGTAAGCCAATAAGATTTTTTAAAATTAATTTGCAGCTAATGGTTCGCGTCTTTCTTGCGATTTACAAATACTCTGGACCTCATAAGATCTTGTTAAAAAAACTGTCTTCCCCATCTTCTTACAAACTTAGCACTCATCATAAAGCGGTTTAAAATATGGGACAAAAGGTTCAGATTGGCGCCCTTTTTCTGGAGTAAAACAAAACATTTTCCATCATCACAGCAAAATGATTTAATTCATATCTGATTAAAAATATTAAATCGATAAAACTAGCATAGTCTGTATAAAACAAATTTCTCACACACGATCAGTTTGGAAAACAAAATTATGCATCAAGATTTCGTTTGCAGTTCACTATTTCATTTGTTTTTTTTTATACTTCAGGGACGTTGCTAGAAACTTTGCAGTTGATTGCAAATTAGCTGTTAATCAGTTGCGTATTGAAACGTTCCTTGTCACTTGTGCGCATGCTACGCTTTGAAATAATGAATTTGATTGGGGCGTACCCATCAACTGAACATTGCGATAAATTGCAACTTTCTGGCAACACAACCTTCGTATGTCACTATGAAAACATTCAATTATGTAGATGAATAAACATAGAATATAACTTACTTTGGTATGAACAATATTTATACGTTAGCTTTTTAAAAGCCCCTCACAGCTATGCGAATTTAGTCAGACGAAGGCTGGCGGATTGTAAAATACGGAAGCTTATACGTGTAGCGCGAAGGCGAGTTTGTACACATTGTCTTAGCGTCTGAGAGAAGGCGCCCTGGCGAGTGGAGCACTTTGTCTTCGTGCTGCACTTATAAGCGTCCGTATTCTTCCAATATATCATCCTTAGTCCAGCTCAATAATGTGAGGGGGCTCTTATAGAAAGACTGGAGAACGTTAATAGCATTTAATTCTATACAAAATAAAACGCAGAATGAAGAAAAAAAAGAGTTTGAGCTTGAGCAGAATCTTGATCATAGGCAAAATGACCCAAATAAAATAAAAAACGAAAGGCAAACAGTACTGAAAAAGAAACACACAATCCAAGTTAAAGTTTGTCAAATTTCCACAGGAAAATCAAAATATTCAGGCTGGAAGATAATCGACATAGTCGGCATCTACAGACTCCAAGAAATCGCGCACACTTTCGACCCTTTTCTTCTTCGACCAATCTCTCATTTTAGTCTTGTCTACCGTACTATTCAACGTATCTTCCGGATGTGCGATCTGGATTGCCAAAGCGACGACGACCACGGCTAATATCCCTCCCGCGACTCCCAAGGCTGCGATGTTGACCACGCTCCAGGTCGTGAACTCGGTCGTCAAGGACGCGCACATGTCGCCCGACTGCGAGACGATCGTGGAGTCATCGGTGCATTCGTCGTCCGCATTCCCCAGCCGTACGATCCACACGCAGGCGAAGTACCCCGTATAAGGTAAGAGATTCGTGAAGGTCTGCGACGTCTCATCAATCGCGGCACAGCTTGAATCAACGTCGAAGTTAAGACTGTACTTGAGTCGTACGTACGTGCGGAGTAAATCGGTTTGGTTATCGTTTTCGTCGAGTTCCACGACCAGCCAATCGAAGGTTGCTGTGGTCGTGGTGATGTTTTCGACGGTGAGGTTGGCTATACGCACAGCTGATGTAGAGGACGCTAGACACAATAAGGTGAGGAGTGCCAAGAGGACGATGTGAGGAGTTGAAGGTGGAAGCCCCATTTTTGTCGGTGGTCTGTAATTTAACCAAAAAAAAAAAAAAAAAATGAAAACGAAGTGTGAGAATTATGGCACTGATAACGTGGAATGTAATTTATATGGCGCATGTATCCAATCTGCAAAGTGTTTAAGGCGCTATGCATTATCATTATCCTGGCTTTAGCCCGGCGTACACCAGCGCACATGAGATTTTCAGGAATAAATAGCACAATGTGGATGAATTTCTGGCTGAAGAAAATTAACGCCATGGGAGGGATTCGAACCTATGACCCTCTGTTTGAAAGGCAAGAGTCAGAACCACTACACTCTAGCGCCTCCACACGTGCAAAAGTACAGTGGAACGCAGTCCTGTATAAGATGCCTATAATAGAGACCTATGCCGTATCAGCTCCCTCCCCCTCCTTTCCCCACCCGCTGATCCAAACCATTAACCTGACATCGGTTTGGATCGTTTGATAATTAGGATGCAAGATAAAAGGCAACTCCGTCGTAAACATCGTAAATACCAGCAAATACCAGGGCAATTCTAAACGTACACTGTATAAAAATCGTAATATTCTGTTCCACAAGTCAATTTGGCCAACGTTTTCAATTGCCTCGGAACATTTTATCATTATTATTATAATTTTTTTTTTTGGGGGGGGGGCGGGGAGACTCGGGAGAGGGGCTCAATGAAGCCCGATTTTCTTTTATTTCATTTACAGTTGCAGAGATAGATAAACTCTAATTGCCAAATTCAATTCTATTTTCAAAGGCGAAATATAAATTTGTAATTCATTGTATACCGCTACAATGCAAGAGAAATGTTGACCTACTTAATAAATTATTTTCAAGCTATTAAATCTTCTTACATTCCAGCGTATATGAATGGCGCTTATAAATTTATCAATTTACATGTCGATAAAAATTATCATTCGTTGACAACCATAATCGTTGAGACCGAAAGCGGCAACAAAAGTGTGGTGACATGCCCTCTCTTAAGAAAAAAAAATACTTCCAAAGTCGATGATGTGGGGGGGGGGGGGGGGGGTTCCCCCGGCCAATCAGAAATCTGATTGCCATTCGAAAAATATATTTGAATAATGTCAATGGTTTAAGATGTCAAAGATATTACAAATAAATTGTGGTTATGTTTATTAAATAATAATATCAAATTTTATTACAAAGAATGCATCAAAATTTGAGTTACCCTTCTGTATCCTTTGTTGTTCCAATTTTCAACAATTGTGTTTGATTCGCCTTTATACAAAAATTTGATATAATTATAAACATTATATACAATATACCGAACATAAATTCCTTTAACAACAACAGTAACAACCTCATCACTGATATCCCTTCCAAAATTAAAAAAATATATATAATTCTCTCCTACATCATTATTCCATAAAAAATGGACTTTTATGTCAAATATTAGCTTGATATCCATTACAATCTTAAATATTCCAGTTTTTACGGTTACATGCAACGTATCAGCATATATAAAATACTTACCTATATGCTCACAATAATAATCGGAAGTACTGTAACAACATTTTCACGTCGCAAACATTGCTGGCCTAGATGGTATAAATCGATGGAAGCCGCCAAAAAGCTGCTACAAGGTCATCCTACTTTCCAATACTTCCCATAGATATCAAATATTAATATCTTCCATTATGGATAAACGCAAGCTGAAATAACATCCTGTATTAGCGACGCGCCGTTTTTGCGTTTCACCATCATATAGTTCTATCCAATGATGTGCATGTACAGTAACAATATCACAATACTACCAGTATAAAACGCTGCATTGATCCAATTCTAAAGCCGAAAAGTGCAATTCATTTTTTTCTCTCCTGTCCCGTGTATGAAATATGATCCAATATCTCAAAGTTCAGTGCAGGAGTGCCCTGCGACTCGGGAGAAGATGAAAAGATTTCTTCCACGGGCGAGCGCGTTTTCAGAAAGAACTTGAACCGGTGTCATAGTTACAACGACGTGAATGGGTGACGAATGGTTAGGTGATTTATTTGTTTGACTTTTATCATCAAACGTCGCCGTTAAGTATAAATGTGGCACAGTGGGTACTAATCACCCTGCTGATAATAATTAGAAAATTCTTTAGTCACAAAAATTAACATCATTAAGTTTAATTTGATGAATTGTTATGATTAATAAACAATGAATGATATTGAAGAAAAAAATACAGCTCCATTACTACTATTATAATAATAATTATTATTATTATTATTATTATTATTATTATTATTATTATTATTATTATTATTATTATTATTATTATTAATAGTTGTAGTAGTAGAAGTAGTAGTAGTAGTGTTATCATGGCTAAAATTAATGCAGATTGAGACTTAATCATATTTTAAAGGACATTCACTTTTGTAAAAAAAAAAATTAGTAAAATTTCATACAATAATGTCCAACTATTTATTATCAATTTATTTATTTATTGGTAAAACAAGCTAACAATAAACAGAACATACTGAAGAGATCGATTTGCAAAGTTTGTAACACAAATCATATACTGAAATGAGAATCCGAATAAAATGAAAATAAAACCCCCAGAATATTAAACAAACAAACATAGATGAACCCAGTCAATCAATAATAGAATATGAATTCCTGTATCATTACACAATATAATTTCTGTCTCCAAAATCACATTTTTGAAATTTGCTTCAATTTTAACATATCTTTGTTCCCCTCGTACTTGAAACCCTCCCAAAAAGTGTATAGTACCAGTGAATTATTATTTCATATCTTCACTTCAAAGGGGCTGACAAACAAGCAGGCAAATATTGGTTGAATAATAATAATACAAAAAATATTCCCTTCCCGCGAGTGTAATTACAAAGGTTTTAAAGTAAATTTGTAATTTACATTAACCTTTCAGATTTTTTTTGTCTATGCAAAGAGACACATTCTGCTTGTTAGGTACAGTCTGCGCCACCGTACCATACGATAACACATAACTGAAAAAAAAGACTGATAATATCTGCGAGCTGTAAAAATAGAAACAGCTGATCCTGGTAGAATAATGGTGATACTCCACTTTAGTTATATATCATCACCATTGTTGCAACGAATGCATGTACATTTCTGAAGTTATTTGATAGTGTGAGGATCAATATTTGATGGCGAAAACCGCGATTGATCTGAGCCGCTATCCCGAATTCAACATTCATTTTTTCTTTACCAAATGTGTTAATCTTCACAAATATTATGAACGTAATCTAGGTTTAAAAGGAATTTGGCCGTCTGCGTCCTCACATAATATTGTTCAATCAATAGCTCTTGTTCATTTCTCAATCATATTTTGATCTCAATTTGTTTTGGAGTATTCCTTCTTTCTTTCATTTTTTTTTAAAATTAGCTATACGCGGGTTTACTCATGTATCGATGACATATTTATCGCATATTTTATACAAAAAGTGTTGCTCTGGACAACCCAAAAGCTTGTCCAACATAGCAACAAGTAATGTATGCAAACTGAATTCCTGACATTATAGTTCATTTGTCTTCGTCGTCCTATATTGGGAAATTCTTGATCCGCCCCTATCCATAACAGCATGATTTGGTCATCAATCGATTGGTCACTGTTTGCCGATCATAAACGTGGTGAAAACACGAGTAATAAAATTCAGTTCACAAGTACAAGTCAATGCAATGCTAATAGGGCTGATGAAAAAAAACCCCACAAAACCAAATAGCATTTGTTTGTATGCCTCCAGCGACCGACCCTCTAGAAATTGCCCGACTTGAACTTTATTTTTGTTTTTCAATAAGATTGAAAAGTCACTGTAGAACTATAAATAGACATGTAACATTTGACCTGAAAATACATTTCCAGGTACTTTGCCTCTTAATACCGTTCTAAGTTTTTTTTCTTCATGAATTCTGTAAAGTGTGTGAGAAAAAAAAATAATGAAAATGAAATTCCAAATTTGAAGAAAAGTGGCATCAAAGGACATCCAAACAATCTATTTATTTTTATAGTGTAAAAGAATAATTGATCGAACGGTCGAAACTGAGCGATTTGAGAATTATATTTTCGCTGAAAATCATGGGTGTAGCATGATTTATTGGTAGATTACAGGGAATATTCTTTGTAATTCCGAATCGACCCTCAACGCGCTTCAATTCTCTACCAATGAAGCCTGACGCATGTTAGGGGTCCTGTCATTAGGAGAAACGTGGACATTTTGCTCCATTAACTCATCCAGATCACTATCATTTAGCTTGATAATAATCACTATCATCAAAATTATCATCCTCAACATCAGTGCAACCACCCACACCACGACCACCACCGTCATCATCATCAGCATCATCATTAACATCATCATCATTATCATCATCACCATCATTATCATCATCATCATCATCATCATCATCATCATCATCATCATCTTCTTCTTCACCATTACCACCACCAGCATATCATCACCATCATCATCATCATTATCACCAGCACCATCACAACCACCAGCATAACATTCATCATTACCATCACTATTACAATCACCACCATCATCCCAACCACAATCATCATTATCTTCATTAAAATCATCATCATCATCAGCAGCAGCAGCATCACCATCACAACCATCAATATCATCTTCATCATCATCCCCATCATCATCACCATCATCATCATCACCATCATCATCATCATCATCATCATCATTATCATCATCACCATCATCATCATCATCACCACCATCATAATCATCATCACCATCAGACCATCATCACCATCATCATAAGAGGTACTCAGGGGTTATGCACTTTGAAAAGAAAAAC
>BQKZ01011530.1:4646-17969 GCA_036244855.1 Temnopleurus reevesii | reverse complement strand
TTTTTATTCACTTATCTTCACTGCTTAATAAAACCTTCACTCCATAATAAAACTTCACCGTTTTTAAACTACTTTGCTATAATGTTAGTCTTATGAAAAATGCCATTTCCATGAAACACAAATCAACGAGGAAGAATCGTATACAACTTTTTTTTTTTTGGGGGGGGGGGGGGGGGTTGGGGTTGGGGTTGTAATGGGTTATTTAGAATTCTGAAATTTAAGGGGTTGGGTGGTCTTGATAATCTTTTAATTGGGTAATTGGTTTTAACCTTGTCATCATCGAGTCATAAAGTGATTGAAACATCGGACACGCTCTTATTTCTTATGTAAAGTACTGTCTTCTTTTGCTGTCTTCATGTCTGCCTGTTTGACTGTCTCGATGTTTTCTTTGTTGCTTACTCTGAGCATTCTTTTTGTCGATTTATTCTATGTCTATATTCCTTTGTCATTGTCTTCATACTTTTGTATTTACTATTCACCTCGGTACATCTATATTTTGGTCTCTAAATGTCCTTGTCTTTTTGTCTCCCTGTCCATCGTTTTGTAAATTTTGTTTGTCTTTGTTTTTTGTTTATATTCGTTGTTTTTCTAGGTATCGTTTCTGTATAGCACCATACATCAGTTGGCTTTCGAAATTGGTTGACATATGCTTGTGAACGGTAGAAAACGAGTGCGCATCTGATATGCGCAGCAAATGATGCGCACATCAGTTGCGCACTTGTCATTCTCTGCGCACATCAGATGCGCACTCGTTTTCCTTCGTCCACAAGCTTCTGTCCACCAATTTTGAAAACCTACTATCATCTGTGTCTGGTTGTCTGTTTGTATCTGTTTAATCATCTCTGCATACATCCGTTTCTCAGTTGGTATGTCTGTCTATCCGATTGTCTGTGTCTATCTATCCTTTGAAGGTTTTTATATGTGTTTGTTTGTATCAGTCTACGAGTATATATGATTTTTGTAGCTTCGTTTTTCGGTCTGTCTATCTGTATTTGTATAGCATCTCCGTATCTATCAGTTTTTCAGCTGGTATGTCTTTCCGATTGTCTGTATCTGTATAGTATCTCGGTGTCTCTGATTCTCAGTTGGTCTTTCTGTAATCTGTATTTTCACATCTGTCTATGTAGGATTATCTTCGTTTCTCTGTCTGTCTATCTGTCTGTCTCTCAGTATCTGTCTAGCATCTCTATGTCTGTGTTTCTCAGTTTGTATTTCTGTATGTTCGTATCTATATATGATTTTCTGTATCCTTGTTTCTCGGTCTGTCTATCTGTCTGTCTGTCTGTCTCTCTTTCATTCTCTCTCTCTCTCTCTCTCTCTCTCTCTGTATCTGTCTAGTGTATCTGTGTCTCTGCTTCTCTGTTGGTCTTTATTAATGTTCGTATCTGTCTAAAAGAATTTTCTGTACCTTTGTTTCTCGGTCTGTCTGTCTGTCTGTCTCTCTCTCTGTATCTGTCTAGCATCATGTGTCTCTGTTTCTCAGTTGCATGGTCTTTCCGTATGTTCGTATCTGCCAAAAGCATTTTTTTTTACGTTTGTTTCTCGGTCGGTCTGTCTGTTTATTTGTCGAGCATATCTGTGTCTCTGTTCTTCAGTTGGTCTTTTTGAATGTTCGTATCTGCCTAAAAGAATTTCTGTATTTTTTTCTCGGTCTGTCTGTCTGTCTGTCTCTCTCTCTCTCTCTTTCTCTCTCCGTCTCTCTCTCTCTGTATCTTTCTAGTGTATCTGTGTCTCTGTTTCTCAGTTGGTCTGTTTGAATGTTCGTATCCGTCTAAAAGAATTTTCTGTATTTTTTTCTCAGTCTGTCTGTCTCTCTGTCCCTCTCTCTGTCCCTCTCTCTCTGTCTCTCTCTGTATCTTTCTAGTGTATCTGTATACATGTTTGCATTCATTTCGAATTTCTTCCACTTTATTTCTTGGTCTGTCTGTCTGTCTGTATTTGTCAAGAAGTCTGCGTCTCTGGTTCTCTGTCGGTGTGTCTACTGTATATCTAAAACAATTTCTACTCTGTCTCTCGCTTTGTCTGTCTGTATCTGTCTAGCATTTCTGTATTAAGTCTGTTTGTCTGTTGCTATCTGTCAAGAATCCTTCCGTCTCTGTTTTTGTCTGCATGACTTTATTTGTATTTCCTTTCTCTGTCTGTCGGTTTTGTCTGTCTTTTTGCATCTGTTTGGGTCGACACGTTTCTGTTTTCGGTATGTCTGTTTCTGTTCATGTCAAGCATCTTTGCGTCTTTGTTTCTCAAGCGGTCCGTTTGTATATTTTTACCTGTATATGATTCCTGCCACTTGATTCCTCCCTTTGTCCGTGTGTCTGTATATATGTTTAGGATACATGTCTCTGTCGGTCAGTGTCAAAATCCGCTTGTTTGTCCGCTTGTATCTCACTTGGATCTCCATCACTTCATTTCTCTTGTCTTTCGTCTCACTCCTTTTCTGTCTCTCTAGTCTGTCTAACAATTTTATCGGTTCTATGTCTGTATAACAACCATTTATTGGTTTGTCTATCATCTTGGTCCGTGTCTATATGTCCATGTACTTTGTCAGTCCGTATGTCTAACATGTCTGTCTTTTGTAATTGGCCAGTCAAACATCTTGCCCTGTTTACTGCATTTGTTAGTATATGCGTGTTCTTGTTTCCGTTCATCAGTTTTGTCATGTCGATCTGTTTCTCTGTCACTGTAGTAGTGTCAGTTTCACCCGTTTATCTATCTGTGTATCATCATGGTCTGTCTCTCTGTCTATATACATGTCTGTTTCTTTGGTCTGTCTGTCTGTCTCTAACTCTATGTGGTTCACTAATAGTACGTTTGTCTGTGTGTCTGTTTGAACTCTGTTCTACTATCGTTTTCTACTTCTTCATTTGTCTGTCGCAAAGCACGGGATGAATGTATAATTGTCTCCTTTGTCCGTTTCTATCTTTCTTTCCTTATCTATCTGTGTCTCTCTGATGAATTTGTGTTTACTGTTTTTGCTGCTTTGAAACACTGTCTTGATTTTTTTCTTTCTTTTATTTCTGTCATTTCTCGTTATGTTCATATCAGCAAAGCGTCGTAAAATGCTCCCATTTCTGATTCTATTATCATCTACGAATTAGAAATTGCATTTTATGGCAATTGCTTTATTGTTTGGTGAAACGTGTTTGTTTGCGTCTTTTTCTTGTGTAACGTGACACCATTTTTGTGTCTGGCTGACCCATCTTGTAATGTATAATGTGATGGCATTGGTATAAATCTTTGGGAAGGGGGGGGGGGGGTAATTGGGTTATTAATTTTTAATTTTTATTAAGGGGTTGACTTTAGTAAATAAATTTTTATTGGGTTTTAATTTTATTTGGGTCATAAATAGGGTATTATAATGGAAAATGGATTTTTACCAATGCCACCTTATGAGGTACATTGAGCATTTAACATCAAAGTCATCTCGAGCCAGAATTCGAATACGTTGTTCGTTGCTGTTCTTGTCTCTCACTGTCACTGTATTGTATTGAGTTGCCACTCTGCCTTGTTGTCACTCTCTTTCTGTCACTGTCATTGTCGCTTTGTCATTTTTGTATCTCTGTCACATACACTATATCTCTGTAATTGTCACTCTTTCAATTTGTCTCTCTGTCACTCTCGGTCTGTCATTTTATCCCGTCATCCATTCTACATGTATTATCCGTCGTTGTCTCTCTATCATGTAACCGTGTCATTTTGTTACTCTGTCACTGTCACTTTGTCTCTGTATCCCCGTCACTCCTCTTTTGTCACACATTCTCTCCTCGTCGTTGTTCCTCTGTCATGTAACCGTGTCACTCTTGTTACTCTGTTACTGTCACTCTGTCGCTCTTATCACTCTGCCTCTTTCACTCTATCACTCCTGTAATGATGTCACCGTTACTCTGTCCCACTGTCTATGTTTCTCTGTAAATGTCGAAATGTCCCTATGTCGTTGTCTGTGTCACTATACAACATTATTATACCTCTCTGTTGTTGTCTTTGTCTGTCTCTCTGTGTCTTTTCTTGTGCCATATTTGTCATTTTGTTATTTTGTTTGTTTGTTTGTTTGTCGTGTCGAAGATTGCAAATGTCGACAATTTCTTCTGCATCACGTTTTATTGCCTCTTCTTTCTTCTTCTTGCGTGAAATTCAGATTTATCCGATTTTTATCAATTAGGATATCAGAATATAACATTCATGATGCTTGTAAATCACTCTGAATTTGTGTACATGTTGCCGATAAATTCCTGTCAATATCTCGAGTCGTTTATTCTTTTGGGACGCTTTAACCCTTTGTTTGGGACAAGGGCAATGTTATATATTGTCTCAGTGTTGTATTGTTTTCCTCCTTTTGATTGCTAGGAGTTTCAGTCATTTCTATCTTCTCATCTTTTTTCTGTTCGTGGTCCTTCTTTCTTTGTTCAAATTAAGTTGATCGTCTACCCTCAAAGAAAAATAAAAAACAAATTACAAACAAAATGAAAATATACGTCTATTTTCATTCGTACAGTGATTTTCACGACCAAAGTTTATGATGTGATGAAGCAACTAAAATCAGCTTTTCAACTGATGACAAAGATAAAAATGATTCAAGGGCGGCGGGAGGGGAGGGGGGTAGGATTAAGGGTAATAGGGTATTTTTTTTGGGGGGGGGGGGGAGGGGGTAAAATATAATTAATTTCATTTTAAGAAATCGGGTCGTAAAAAGAATTCTCCATCTGTTCCCGATGTGACTATCGTTATACCACTTGCATTTGCATTAATTGTTATCTTAATGAGTTGGATCCTTTCTGGTTATTTGCGGGAACTATATTGTCGTTTATCATATGTCTCATGTCAATTCAGGATTTGTATTTCGTGTGTATCAGACAGGACACATGAACGTCTGTTTTTCATGTACAGTGTTGTTTCTTTTTAAATCAACTCTAGACTTGTGTATATATCATGTCAATTGTATTTGATGTCGTAGCGTGGGGTTGACGCAAATGATGAAATATACAGAGTATTTCCCACAATGTCCTAAGAAAAATAACCATATGCATAGTCATGTATATGGACTCATGTTCCTGAAGAGTATATATTTCTTTAGCAGACGAATAAACTTTATTCAATGAAAATCGGCCCAGCCAGTCTATATAGGCCGACTCACACCTTTGCGTTTTTAGCCTGTGTCGGCCCAGCGTTTTTGACAATTAAAAACGCTCCCATAGCGCACAGTATACGCTGATCAGACGGTGGACTGACGTTCTGCTTGCGCTAAAGGAGCGTACGCCGAACGTCATTCCACCACATGACCTGCGGCTTTATGCGTTCAGGGAACGGTTTTATTTGTTAAAAACGCTGAGCAGATGAAGGCTAAAACACAAAGGTATGAGTCGGCCTTAAAGATTTGATTGTTTGTGGAGCAATGTCAGATTGAAGCTATGATTTGTTTTTTGTTGTCTAAACATATTTCAGTTCAAGCAAAAAATAACATGTCATTACTTTGATCTCACATTGCTCCACAAAAGTGTCATATCTTTTATCTGGCTGGACTGATTTTGATGAAATATAGTTCATTCGTCTAGTTCAGAATTACTTGAAAGGAATATCTGGATAAAAATCATGCATATCCTTAATATGGCCAGCTTTCTTGGGACCTTGTTGGAGACACTCCATATTGCTAATGGGGCTAAATTGATCAAATCTTTTGCGCCGATGCCCAAGTTGTAATATGTATATTATAAACATGGTCGAGGAAATTCATAGAAGTGGGGCATCTTTGAAACCGTTATTTAAGTACAAGTTCACCAAGTTCAATGACATCAGAACGGTCTCATTGCACAAGGCTTTAGGGGCAAGCTACTGCTCTCCATCAAACTCTTCCCACCCAAAATCCTAGTGACGAATGCATACCGGCAACACTGCCAATATATTCTATTAAAACCGAAGCAGCATATCACTGAAATCAATATGGTAAAATTGAACGGCTTGCCTCGAGATGTAAGGAAATTGCTCGACGTTTCGCCTGCTTCTGGTAATCTTCATCGGACGAGGATTCTTTTACATCGTCCGTATATACTATCGAGAAAACTTTACTCACCATGTACTTTTAACGGTTTTGTATGATGTGTATTTGTTCTGTGACGTGGAATCTGTGGCGCAATGTCGCCTTCGTCATTCAAAAATTTGGGGAGGCGAGCTAATACACTCGTACAAAAGCTTGCCACCCTATTCTTTGTTTGTCGAAAGCGATCTTCCGCCACTACTTGGGATTGTGATATAAATGGAATATGTAGCCAAAACTTCACCAGTTTAGTCAATAGATTACCAGGAATAGGATCTTCGCTTCTCAGGATTTCACACAGCGCACATCAATAAATCAATGAATAAAAAATGTGATATATGTAAATTAACTTTTTGATATGTCATTTCTGATATTGATATTACCATAAAGTGGATGCCCAGTCCTAATCATCAGGGGCCAATAGTGTGATGTTGATTATCTTTTTCTTACTAAGACGTCTTAGCTTCTTGTGCCACCCTCTTAATATTGAAACAAACGTTAATACGTCTATATTATGAGGGTTGCACAAAACGTTAAAACGTCGCAGCAAGAAGAAGATAGCTAAGACCATTCCGTGCAATTGGCCCATGGTGACTTCAGCTCGATGTTTTCGTATTAAGTTCAAGCTGTCTTTAGAATTGGTGTGCGTTGTGTGAAAACCTAAGGGTCCTAGATACCAATTGGAAAAGTCAATTAAATTAAATAACTCAAATATTTTGTATCTCTTTACACAATATTGGGACCTCTTTAGCATTCTTCCTGAAACTTTGTCATTTAGTTTGTCGTTTGGCTGTAGTATTGAAATCACTTGGTGGCGGCATTATTAGATTGAAATGGAGAGGAATGCTGAAAAGCGAAAGTCGATTTTGTTTCGATCTATTCTGCCATCAGGGGATTCAGTCATAAATAATGTCATCGATATCTTTGAATTTTCCAGACCTAATGAACAAGACAAAGTTTGATACAGGAGGGAATGTTTGAGGAAAAATGCATGACACTGTACAATTAATTTGAAACTCGCTGCAATAAATGTCTGCCGATGTAGTAAAGATTTGCGTTGTAATGTTGTTTTTTTATGTCCATTTGTTTCCGCTATCATCAAGATCATTATCATTCCCCATCACCAGCACCACCATCCTCCTCCTCACCACCACCATCATAACCAACACCATCATCATCATCTCCGCCATCATCATCACCAACATCATCATCATCATCATCACCACCATTATCATCACCACCATCATCATCACCATCATCACCACCATCATCATCACAACCATCATCATCACCATCATCATTACCACCATCATCGTCACCACCATCATCATCACTACCATCATCATCATCATCACCATCAGCATCATCACCATCACCACCACCATCACCATCACCATCATCATCACCACCATCATCATCACCACCATCATCATCATCACCACCATCATCATCACCATCATCATCATCATCATCATCATCACCATAATCATTGTCATCATCATCATCATCACCATCATCATCATCAGCACAATCATCAACACCATCACCACCATAATCAACATTACCACCATCATCATCATCACCATAATTATTGTCATCATCATCATCACCATCATCATCATCAGCACAATCATCAACACCATCACCACCATAATCACCATCATCATCATCGTCATTGTCTTAACCACCACCAAAATCATCATATACCACCTTCATATTCATCATCAGCATTACCATCCTCATCACCGCCATCATCCTCACCACCATCACCATCATCATCATCACCATCATCATCATCATCATCATCACCATCTCCATCAACAGTTCCATCAACACCTTTTTCCATCCATTTGCTTATTCTCTTAGGGATAATATATGTAATGCTAACTAAAGGCTTTGCACACCAAAGATGGCACGGCATCATGGAACGTTATTTACGCGATATATCCACTGTGATTGGCCAATTGTTGAACATCCTTTGCATGGAGGAGCGCATTGGCCAATAACAACCAAGATAGTGCATAAGTACCATGCCATTATGCCGTGCCACGTTTGGTGTGCCTTATAATGCCTCAAAGTTATGATTTTTTATCAATCTCATGCTTATGAGTTTTACACTTAATTATACACACTGTTGTACACCAAAGGAAATTGTATATCTACAAATATTTTCTTTTTATAAAAACATTTCATCACAAATGAAAAACATACTTGGCATAATGCACACACAATTCTGTACATAATATTTCACATCTCCTAAATATACTATTGAGATTCACAAACAGAAAAAAACAAAAACAAGAACAACCTGAAACATACGTACATAGATACTTTTGGTAGTTAGTACTGCGAGAAAAGAATTTTAAATGGAAAGGCAATTTGACAATGTTGTAGCTTCTCCTTTTGAGGACAACACAACCTATTTGTTTTATCTAGTAATCTATTCATATGATATTGAAGGAATGGTTAGGAATTTCAACTCAAGTAAGGCTTTAAAAATACCCAATTTGCTTGATATACTGATTGATTTTTTTTTCTTACATACTATTGAAAATAATTTTGCAGCATTTCCCTATGAAACACAAAGAGGGCAAATTACCCACGCATTATCCTACTCGCACAGTATGCCCTTCTATTAAGAGGCAAATGAAAAATTGAATCAAATTGGCATGTGATAATTGATATCAACTTTTTCCAGTATTACCCCCTAGGAGAGGAACATACATGACACTGTAAACATTACGACAAGAAAAACCAGTAATTTCAATTTTGATCTAGATGCATACAAAACAAATGTGTATAAAAGAAAATTGCAAGAAGACAACAGTTTTCAAGTAAAAGTAGAAAATGATGTATCAAAACAAACATTGCTCTGGAGGATGATCACCTGCAAACCAATAGCAAAGTTTCTGTCACAATAGCAGAAATCACAATTTTCTAGCAGCACCCAGTAGTTACGAATGAAAATATAAACAGTTGAAGAAAAAAATAATGTGTATACTAATGTAGTGAACAGCTGAGAACAAGCCAGCAGTAAAAGGAATTCTGATAAATGAGGTAGCCATTTTAGAATACAGTTTCGATTGTTGTATATGAACAAAACTCTTCTCTATGCAGAGGAAGACTTCAAACCCAAAGCACACCAANCAGGTGTGGTGTTGAGGCTGGTGTTGGTGTTGCTGCAACACCAACACCAGCGTTCCACACCGTACTTGAAGTCACCCGTTGTACACCAAAGAAAATTGTATATCTACAAATATTTTATTTTTTATAAAAACATTTCATCATATATGAAAAACATCATACTTGGCATAATGCACACACAATTCTGTACATAAAATGTCATATCTCCAAATATATACTGCTGAGATTCACAAACACAAAACAACAACAAAAACAGGAACAAATTGAAACACATGTACAAAGATAGGCTTGGTAGTTAGTACTGCAGGAAAATAATTTCAAATGGAAATGGATTTTGACAATGTTTTAGCTTCTCCCTCTGACGACAACAAAACTTATTTGTTTTATCTAGTCATCTATTCATATGATATTATTGAAGGAATGGTTAGGGATTTCAATTGAAATAAAGCTCAAAGAATACCCAATTTGCTTGATACGAATCTATTCTCTTTTTGTTTCCAAACATACTATTTAAAATAATTTTGCTGCATTTTCCTATGAAACACAAAGGGGCAAATTGAAACATGCATGTTCATACTCGCACAGTAAGTCCTAACAAGACACAAATGAAAATTGGAATCTAATTGGCATGTGACGGTTGTCTGCAACTTTCTAGCAATACTCTCTAAGGAGAGTAATATACAAACACTGTAAACATTAGTACCAGAAATGTGAGTAATTTTAATTTTGAGATCAATGGATACGAAACAAATGGATGTATAAGAAAATTTCAAAAAGACAACATTTTTCAAGTAAAAGTAGAAAATGATGTATCAAAACATTTGGTCATCAACAAGAATTTCCCTGGAGAATGTTCTCAGAAAAGTATGATCAATTGTAAATCACCTGTAAACCAATTGCCAATTGAAACACAAACATTGAATGGGACACAGTATGTACATTGTTTTCAATTGGTAGGTGCCAATTGGCTGCAATTTTTAATTAATCACAACTTTCTAGAAACACCCCATAGTCACTGATCAAGATACAAACAAATGAAAAAAATAATGTGTACAGTAATGCAGCTAACAGCCGAGAACAAGCCAGCAGTAAAAGGAATTCTGATAAATGAGGTAGCCATTTTAGAATACAGTTTCGATTGTTGTATATGAACAAAACTCTTCTCTATGCAGAGGAAGACTTCAAACCCAAAGCACACCAATATTTCATTGTAAAGTACAAGCAGTAAATAGAAAAAACAATGTTTTATGCACCACAATATGAACCACAGTATGACAATATTTTGACTCACTTGTCTATAATATTCGACAATTAAATCTATGGATGCACATTCTTCACAGCATGAAAATGCCAAATTGAATGTGTATCCACTTGCCAGCTGAGATTTGCATCTCTACCCAGATATTCTTTAAATATTTTGGGCTGAAATAGCTTACAAAACTATCAACAAATAAATCTCACTACAGTACATGGCAGGATGTAATTTGTACATTACTTACAATGCAAAATAGCATATTCTTTTTTCATCTATCTGTTTTATTCAGAAATGAATAAGTATTTGAAATAAGTTATATCTGACTTGATGAAAATCAATATGAATCTATTGTTATCACCTCACATACACAGTATATGAACTCTATAAATAGAACAATACTGTATAAGCTGAAATTTTCGCAGTGGTTTTATTTTCGCTAATTTAGCGGTTATGGCATCGCGAACATTTCCACCCTATATGATGCACATTCATTTGTGTACAAACACTGTCAAAATCGTGAAAATAACAATACGCAAATGTGTCAAACTGGTCAGAAACCGCAAAAATATCTGTACGCTAAAATATTGGCTTATACAGTAATACAACATGAAGGATGAAATCTAATTTTACTAATGTGATACAGATTTATATTTTTTATGTTATCTTTTAATTTAAGAAGAAATGATCAATGGGTAAATGTTCAAAATCATTATCTTAGTTTCAATTTGTTTTCAGATTAAGAGCTTGATTTTCAGTTAGATGGCAAAACAGAATCAATGAATTAGGAAAATCTTCTTTTATAGACTTTATCAATTTTTCCAGAGGCATTGAAAAAAAATTGAATGTGCAAATAATATAAATAGATATGAAATACCAATAAAAAGCTGAAATAGCAATAATTATTCTTATTAGAGGTTTCCATTTTGAAATATAACTGCAGTATTCTTGAAATAATAAGGGGTGTTGTTCAAATTCAACTGCAACTTTGAAAATTGTAACGCGCATTATCATTCGCGCCCAGTATGCGCATTTAAAAATACGTGCATGAAACAATGATTTTGATTGTCACTTTCCAATCAACTGCAACTTGCGATCAATTGCAACTTTTAAACAACACCCTCTAAATCTTTTCTTTAATCTCATCAAAAAAAAATAATTTGTATACCATGTAAATCAGGTAGAAATAAACTTGTCTATACATATCCCTGATCTCCAAAAACACGTAACTACCAAGGAAAACATTATCTCTTTTGAGAGAATCTAGTGCCAGGCAGGTAGATTCTGCTTCATGAATTACTTGAGGGAAGAGGGAACTGTCACCAAGTTTTAATGATCTTGGCCGGGAATATCTTCAATTAAGGAGGAACCAGAGGCTTCGTACCATGTACAAAATGCACAACAGGTTGATTGATATCAATCTCAGTGATTTCATTGAACTCGACCCCAAAACAATTAGAAAGTAAGACCAAAAGTTTCTCCAAATCCCACACAAGACAATGGCTCTTCTGGATTCATTTTTCATCACAACGGTTAAGGACTGGCACAATCTCACAAAAACCATAATGAATAGCTCATTGTGGGAATCACTTTATAAAGCCCATTTTTGGAACCATTAATTTAAAAACGGACACTACAATCATCTCCAAGAAAAACTTGCGTACCCTATTGAGTGTTCTTCTCTTAAGATTCTAAATAATTAAGCACAGGAACCGATAAAGGTCGTTCCTCAAAGCTTTCTTAACTTTTCCATAAGATGTTGAAACATCGCAGGCATCTCTTTCTTTTCTTTCATGCCATCCAATAATAGAGGGTGTTCAAGAAGACAGGTGGATGGTTAACCATATCTCTGTGTTCCACTCAAAGGATGACTATAGGCAAATATTCTGATTCAAGATCGAGATTTACGTCCCAAGAGCACATCAATGCAGTCTTACATTACCCTTTTTCAAAATCATTAAAACCATCAACTGACAACAGCACACAAATGTGTCATTAGTCGCATGGATCGCGTCACCCTGCGCGTAACTGGTGTTTTCGTCGATGTCGTCGTCTCGGCCGCATTTTCCTGGGAGGGGGCGATCTGTCGCAGGTGCGCTTTAAACCCTTCAGTGTGCCGACTTAGCTCCATGAATAGTTCCATGTCTTCGAGAAGAGGATTCATGCTGGTAGTGGTGTTGGATTCAGTGCCTGTGTAAACCGGGTCCTGAGTGGCGGGTGCTTGGGGGAGGCCTGCTTTGGAGAAGGTGGGGGCTCCTACCACTGACACAAAGGGGGTTGTTTCACTTACACTGGTATTTACCTAAATGAATGAGAGGGGATATTCAGAGTTAAATGTTTTGGTAAAATGAATCAAATGCACTTTATCAACTAAGCAATATTTTCAATCTCCTGTTGTTTATTTTTCTTAATAACATTTTTTAGCATTGTACTACTAAAAACAAGTTTTAACTGTAATCCAAAGGCATATATTCAAGTATCAATTTACAATTTACAAGGGATACAAATTTCTGGTCCTATCCAACCTCCATAGATTGTTGATCTTTATATCTATACAGAAACACACACAGAAAAGTTTTCTTAGACAGCAATTGAGAGAGTTGCGGAGCCTATAAGAATATTATGACACAATCAGAACTCCAGTATATAAACTTGTTGATATTGCCCATCCCCCCAAAGAACACGTTTAATTGCCCTCCATCGAAAGACCCTTTGAAACTGGCCAGACATAATTCAAAGAGATAAATTCATATAAATTCATTTATCTCGTTTATCTCTTTGATTTTTTTTTACTTTTCATGTACAGAAAAAAAATCTATAGACATTCATAGATATATATGGTGAAATATGGTATTAAAATCACATTGTAAATATTCTTTTGGCATTTTTTTTTTTTTTTTTT
>BQKZ01011527.1:0-11091 GCA_036244855.1 Temnopleurus reevesii | reverse complement strand
TTAAAGATAGAATACTACTTTCGCGAGCTAAAATCTGACATTCCAAGAATTTAATGTTACGATAAAGGGTATAAATGAACATAATCTATCGCCAATCAAGTAAGCTCGAAGATGGCTGTATTAGATGTATTTCAAGTTATTTTAACAATACATGTACTTGAATTTTGCAGCCGGTCAATTATTACACCGTGCGTTCAAAATTCAAAACGGCCGTTGACCGCTAGTTGACCAATAGCGCAAGAGTCTCTCTCAGTGCGTATTCCGCATGGTGTGGCAGTGTATTGAAGTGCATAATGTACGTGTTCTTACTAGGTTGTGTGTGTGTATGTGGTAATGCGCTTGGAGTATCGCGATACCGTTGGTGTGAAGATGAATTATGACAGAATAGATTTTTATTTGAATTAAATATTCTGGACAACATTCAACCAAAATACTTCATAGAGGTTGTTCTTTTGACATATTTGAGATACACAACAAGTTGTAAGCATAACTGTAGTGTGTGCAAATGTAGTTTTCTACCTTTAACAGTGATCAATGAATTTAAGATTTGATAAACACCTTATTATGATCGATAGCCATCTTCACCTAAACACCTAACCACCTTCACGCTTGTCTTGCCAGCACAATGAACATGCTCATTAAATTAAAGTTTTGATTTGATTTTTCTTAATTATAATTATTTCGAATTGGCATTGATAGATATGGAAGGGCATGGACATATCCAGGAAATAATTTCACTTTTCGTATTTGATTAGTAGTTTTAGACATTGAGGAAACTTTTCCAATTCTTTTCTATGCAGTCTATGTGAAAAAATTGCTATACAAAATATATTTTGTATTGCAATGCTGTCAAAATGCATAGCACATTGTGATGCGATACCAAGGAAAATTATTCCCTGATATTTAATAATCAAGCATTTCATTTCTTTAATGACGTGGATCATGCACTTGCTGTCCGTAAGCTTATCATAACTTATTGTTTTTAAAAATCTGTTTTAATCCGTCACACTTATTTTTTGAAAATATTCAAAACGTTTAATCAATAAATGTGTCTGTACCCATGTATATATCGACCTGGTTGGAAAATGAGGGTTTTAAAACAATAAGGATAATAAACTTCTTGCAGAGAAGTGCATGATATACGTCATAATCACGTGACCCAAAGTTGCCACTTTGACTGATTGATAACAACTATTGGGTTATAAAATTGAAATACTCATAACTTTCTTTTTTGTTGTGCGATTTCCTTCAAATTTCTTTTAATCTGTTCGTATGATTTATCTGCTTTCAATCGACACAAGATTTTCCTAGCCCAGACCAAGTCTTTAAATAAACACAAACACCCGCCACTAACACCTAACATGATATCCATTGCAAAGGACTGTGATATGAGTATCAAATATCACACAGATTGATAATCAATAAAAAATATAAAATAGATTTCCAATAGAAGGCTTTACTAATAGATGCAAATTTTATGCTTACTGTATATAGAATAAAGGTGGTGCTTCCCCCCAAGGCTTGCCCAACATAGCAACAAGTATCGTATGCAAACTCAATTTTAAGTACACATACCTATGATCGTTGGCGAGGAACATGCATGAATATGAATCTATTAGTAAACCCGCCTATTAATTGGTGTTGGATAAAAGAGTGTATCAAATTGAGCACCATTGTAGAAACAAATGTCACAAAAAAATGACAACAATCACATTCATTTCCAACATCAATAGCAAAAGAAAAGTAGAAGACAGTTCGAGAACTTTAAACATTACATTTTGAAGTGGCACAATGCTTTCAATGTTTCAATAACGTTACATTTGCGTTTCCAATCATAATTTCCAGAATATACGGTCTTTACAGCTCATTCTTTATAATTTGGGGCATTTAAAAGCACTCTTTCGTAATGGTATTCATGAACTTTTTGTTTCTTGAAAAATATTTATTAGGCCGGTTTAGAGTTCATACATTTTTCATGGATATTATCCGCAAATTCAATACACCGCGAAGATATTCATGGACTAACCGATTGCAAGAAAATTAACACTGTGAAATTATCCCGCTATACAGTAGCTGATTACTGTAAAAAATTAAATGCCCATAGACTTGTGCACAATAATCTGTCAAAACCTGATAATAACCACCCGTGAATATGAAAATATGTATATAAATATATTCAGTGAATTTGCAAAAATTTATGTATGCTAAAATATTGGATTTTGCGGTACATGTAGTAAAAGTAATAGTCAAAAATTCATATTGTTTTCTCAAAATGCCTAATGGTTGGGAGGTCTGCTACAGTGAAACCTCTTTATAACGAGGTCCTTGGGACCATGACAATTACTTTGTTATATCACGTCCCTCATTATATCAGGGTAAAAAAACATAGATCTATAAAGAGTTGGGACCAATAAAATCACCTTGTTATAACAGGTATCTCGCTATATCAGACCACTTTATAATGAGGTTCCACTGTATTTGCTTCACAATATTTTATATACAGTATTCATATGGCGTGTAATCAAAGAAAGATTTACATCTGGAATAACACCTCTTTGAAGTAGGTTCGATGCCGCGTCGTAAAGAATGACAAATATGTTGGCAAATATGTGCTTCCCTAAAACGCTTCATCAGGACGGAGAACAATGACTGAACCCGTTGCTAGAGAAGCCATTATTCGTTAACAATAACGAAAGTTTTATTTTGACGGTAATTATATTTTCTCAGGTTTTCACTGAACAAGTACCGCACATAAATAAGCACATAAATTGGTACCAGCTATCAGAATTTGCAAGAATTAAAACAATGATTTCTACAAGTGGACATTACTGTACACGAATGGCCTTAAGGTCTTTGATAGAACATATCTGAACATATAAATATGAAAAATACAACGATCGGAAGTAATCGGAACACAATTTAAATCCTTAAATTTACTGCCAATCCTAAATTTTTAGATCGGTTGATATCTTAAAATAACTCCAGTCGTAATAGCGGCATCGAACCTCGGACATCAAAGGATCGCCCTATGTATTGTTCATCTTTTGAATTTGACCAGGTGTGTCACATTCATGACTCTGAGCTGTTACTCCATTCTTAAAACCCTCCTTAGTGTAATCAGGCAAACCGATCAATTTGCTTCACATTATTTTATACATATGAAACATATGTCTATGTATCAAAATATTAGAGCCCTATGTGCATTCAGACTTGGAGAGGTATATGTAATAAGGAGAATTGTCTCCTTTCACAACTCTTTTTATGCGACAAACAACATACAATATTCAATATCCATGATCACACACTAAACAGACATTTACCAATGCCAAAGCCATGTGAATAAAAGTAGAATAAGATTCATGAGTGTACAAAAATACCCCTCATCAAAATAAGTACCCATACATAAAACCCCATCTGCCACATAAAATATATATATGATCAAGTACATACGTATTTACAAATATAATCTCTCTTCAAACGTTTTAAAATTCCCACACACGTTGTATAATGGACATTCTCAGCTAATTCATCAATCTATCGATCTAGTCTTCACGATAGTCCTTGATTCGCTGTCCACTTTTGACACGACAGACACAAAAATAGACGATTCACATTCTCCAAAAATGGTTGACAACATAGAAATACTAATGCCTTTCAATCAATATTCACGCATCGGATAATAAACCCATTAATTAGGATTCCTACTATCAAAGGAAAATAAATTTCCCAGATAGATCTTTAAATTTCCCTGACTTTTACCTAATGAATTTTCAAAATTCCAGGATGTCTTTAAAGGAGAACTTCACCCAGACATTGATGTGCACTCAGTGTTTTGGATGAATGAAGAAAAGTACAATGGTCAATCTGTGAAAATTTGAGCAAAATCGGATTATCAATTAAAAAGTTATGAATTTTCAAAGTTCTGATTTACACCCCTCATGGGCTCCTTAAATTGGCAAACGTACATGCACAAAATGGCTGCCAACATGGAGAATTCTCCATTCACTTTGTACACAGAATTTCACATTTTCTTCTTTTTCTAGAAAAGTAGACAAAATTATACTTTTCCCTTCAAGTATGATATGGAGATTTAAATTCTGCATGCATTTCAGAATGAATTTTGTTGATGTATTGTCTACTTTTGAATGGACGGTTGGATTTTGTTCAAACTTTCAGTTTGATCATTGTATTTTGCTTCAACCACTGAGAGTGCATCAATGCCTGGGTGACGTTCCCCTTTAGGCAAATTCAGTAATTTCATCCTATTCTGATTCATCCTAAATTACAACAGGGTTTCCACTATTTGAGAAGAATACTATTCCCTGATTTTTCTTCTGCGTTGAGGTATTTTCATCAAATTCCCTGACTTTTTTCCCTGACTGGAAAAAGTGGACGTCATTTTCCAGGTTTTCCAGGTCGAGTGGGAACCTTGTAAATGACAATGGCAATGAAAAGTAATGAAAAAACTTAGAGTACAGGTAGACAGTGAAGCATGCAGGCTGCAGAGAATTGTAGCCAAGTGGCTACTACCCATTATTTTATGAAATAAACAAAGAGTGCACAGATCGATATTGTTCATCTTTGTTTCACGTGCTGAGCCGATCAAGAACCTTTACAGATCTGCGCATGATCAAGGCAGCCTATACTCAGCTCACGGATCCCCTTCCGTGCCGTCAAAAGGATTTTGTACGTTCTCTCATATTACTGCAATCTACTGGATGGTGGGTAAAACTAACGCGATAGTCCGTTAAATATTTCGCATTCATTGTTTCCTTGCATTGTTTCCTTCAGCTTGCGTCATTCATACTGGAGTGCACATCAAAAAATTAACATTTTCCGTACAAAATTGTTTAATGAGCAGTCAATAATAGCATTCCTTTTGCATCATTTCTAATTCCTTTTCCTGGCTATCACACAACGCAGGTTCCATCAAAACTTCCGTTTTTACTGATTAAAATTGAAGGCACAATCTCGACAGGACACGTCGCATCATCACATTTATTGCGAGCGTCATTCGCCAACGCAGGCCGTGGCTATCAGGACGACAAATAGAGTCGGCCATCATCAAATGATGACAATTTGTGGCAGATAATCCGGATTCCTCTCATTCTAACTTCCAACCAACAATGCAATCCCAAAAGCTGCCAGATTCACTTAGAAACATTCCACAAAAACATTCATAACATAAGGACAAACATTGCACAATAATTTCTTCACAAAAAGACCATAATATCAAAGAATTTTCCATCAGTTGCAATATCCATGATTATATATTTATAGACATAAAAATTCCCACCAGTTTGACAAAATCCATTGAGGTACATAAATGCTTTTGGTAGAACGTTTTTTTTTTCTTCATTACTGATTTTCTTTTCTTTTTTAAACTTGCCGCACTTGAGCAATGAAGGCCATTCCGCGATTACAAAGTGCGATTGATTCACAAACATTCTTATCACTTGAAGGACGTTTGAGATATCATCTGCATAAAAATCCTCTCCTAGAGCGTAATGAGCAAGGCATATCCAAAGGCACTGTCCACACAGACGTCCTAACTCAAGGTATATTAGACAGAACACAAATTAGCTATTCTGGTTAAAGACTCATCTTGGTCCAGTCATCAAGATGGTTCGTCAAGTTCTTCAGGTCCAGGGCAAATTTCGTTGGGAAAAGAATTTTTCATATCTCAGGGCATCTATAGCAGATGATTGAATTCTGGAGATTCCTTGCATTGCGTTGCAATTCACGGCATCTGCGTAATCGTATAAACCCTGAGGATTCAGGGAGGCAATCCCAGCATTCACTCAAGGATAGTTTAGAATGGTAGCACCAATGATATCAAAGAGGCCAGGGAAGGTCATTGAAATCGACCGAACCCCCAAGTCCTGCATCGGCCTCCAGCAAGCTCATAATGAAAGCCATCGCCGCCTCGTCGTCCCCGCCCATCTCCTTCACCTTGGCCGCAGCCGCCGCCGCAGCCCCAGGAGTGCTCAGTTCCGCAGCAAGTGCCGCAGTGGACAATCCCGCAGCGGAAGACACATCGGCTAAGGGATTAACGGGCAAGGTGGCCGTCCCACTGCTCTGGTCGCCGCATGGCACGGTGCTGGCGTTGAGGAACGAGTGACCAGTCTTGACAGTCGCTGGCATCTTCTCAGGTTTGGCATCAGGTACGCAGGTAGCGCTGGAAGTGCCGGTGTTGCGGACATCCCTCGAAGGCACCTTGCTGGTGTCAGGTCCTACAGACGATACAGCGTCCCCAGTGATACCTTGGGTGTCTACTACAACAGGGCTCCCATCCTTCGACTCCCAACCACTCGAGGACACTTCGTTACTTTATGGTGAAGATAAGAACAAGAAGAAATGAAAATTATGACATGTTGTGTATACAAAATTTCAAAACATTTCACTCCTTTTGTCCATGACTGATATTTAACAAAACTCAAGACAATATTGAACTAACAAATATCGTCTAAGCTAGTCTATTTTCAGGCTTTGCTGGAGGTGCTTTTATTACCGACACCTTCAAACGACATCCTCTC
This sequence comes from Temnopleurus reevesii, assembly GCA_036244855.1. Lineage (NCBI taxonomy): Eukaryota > Metazoa > Echinodermata > Echinoidea > Temnopleuroida > Temnopleuridae > Temnopleurus > Temnopleurus reevesii. Next base: position 4,555 of record BQKZ01011527.1, on the reverse strand, counting down.
AAAACTCGATCTAAGAAATACTCACCTCTGAACTTAAATCTAGCGATCCTTTGCATTTCTAAGATCTCCTCGGCAATCTATCATCCAATCTTTCCAGCTCCCATGTGAGTGTTCTTGGACAAAATATTAGTGCTCACTAAACCAGCCATAAAACTCACTCAAAACTCAATCTCAACAAACTACTCACATTCTCTCTGCTTCCAATACCTCTTCAGCGATCTTTCATCTAATCGTTCCCACTCCCAAACAAGTGTTGTTGGTGGCTATAACTACTATTAACAGTCCCTCAAAACTAAATTACATTTCCCTGCTGAAATCTGAACTAAGATTCAATGAAGATGTTCTCTTATTATAAAACTCACTCAAAACTCAATTCAACAAACTACTCACATTCTCTCTGCTTCCAAAACCTCCTCAGCGATCTGCCATCCAATCTTCCCAGCTCCCATATGAGTGTTGTTGGTCGCTACGCCTGGTATGGCTGCCGATTTGCTGAGGTTGTTGAGTAGTGATTGAAGCTGGGACGGTTCCTGCTGATCTTTGGTTGAAGGTCCGCATTCACTGCTGTTAGACGGAACTGCCTCATCTTTGTTACTACAAGAAGATGAAATTGATTTAATAATATTAAGAACTTGCGATCAATTGTGGTCGTGATATTAGAAGGTTTTCAAAAATACTCTGGCTTATTTTAGGTTTTAAATGCCTAGGGAATAATTTTCCTGGTATCGAATCTCAATTTGCTATGCATTTTAGCGTGATTGCTATACAAAAGATTTTTCGTACAGCAACTTGTCACATAGAACTGTCAAGTACAGTGTTGAAAATGTTTCCTTGCTGTCTAAATGTGCTAATCAAAAGTGAAAAGTAAAATTATTCCCTGAATGCAGATCAACTGTTATTCCTACGGAGCAGAAGACAAATGGAATACAAGTGGACATGAGTCAGGGTGTATGGAACTTCTGGTGGTACTGTGTAAGGAATGTAAATTTGAATTCATTTCGCACATGAGGTTGAAGGGCAACATTCGCCACTGTTAAGGCCCGGGCACACCAAACATGGCACGGCATCACGGCACAGTATTTACGCGATGTCTCCCCTGTGATTGGCCAATTGTTGAATATCCTGTGCGGGAAGGAGCGCGCTGACCAATAACAACGAAGATACCGCGTAAATACCGTGCCGTGATGCCGTGCCGTGTTCGGTGTGCCCGGGGCTTAAGACGGAACTGCCTCATCTTTGTTACTACAAGAAGATGACATTGACTTAATAAAGCTAAGAACTTGCGATCCATTGTGTTCACAATATTAGAAGGTTTTTGAAAATAATCAGCAGACACACTCAGAACCTTAAAAAAAACATCTGAAATTCTATTTGTTTCATCATACAGTTAAACCTGTCCATAGTGGCCACTTAAATTGATTCCATCCAGGTGAAAATGCATGTTAAAGAACCTGTCTATAGAGGCCACCTGTCTACAGTGGCCACTTTTTCTGTTTCCCTTGGGGAGGCCACTGTAGACAGGTTTGACTGTATTTTTTATAAGATCTGTTGATAATTATGCATGTAATCACACGTAATCACAAATCCATACCCACAGTAATTAAGTCTTTTCTGTTGTACATTTTTCTTTTACCTCTGCACCTCAGAATAGTCTAACTAGATAGATGTTGTCTTACAAATGCTGTGTTTCTTATTATTATTATCATTATCATTATCATTATCGTTATCATCATCATCATCATCATCATCATCATCATCATCATCATCATCATTATCATTATTATTATTACTATTACTATTATTGTTATTATTATTATTATTATTACTTACACTAATGTGTTTGTGGAGACGACATATTCAATCTCTTTTGTCCAAGGGTTTCGGAAGGTGAACATCCGCGATCGTAGAAGGATGAATTTGCCATTTTTTGCCCGGAAATGGTAAGGGCTCGTCAAGATTTTCTCTCTACTTGATAACACTGTGGAAGAAAAAAATAGAGAAAGTGAAGTGTGATCTCAGAAAAGATATGGTATGGGCATTCTCCTCTGCGCCAGGTCCCTCATCTGCGCCTCATTGACATACGCCATGTAACTCGCGTGCTCGGTGAAATCGAGACTGTTTCCTGAAAATCTCCAATCGCGTGTAAAGTGAATGGGATGCAGAGAAGGGACTCAAATATTTTGAACGACAAAAATGAGAGGGGTGTACCGGTATATTTCATCGAAAATGACATTGTTCCTGGTCAGATTTTGCTGAGATATTTCTCACACATCATCTTTAGGATACTTGTGACAATATCAGATAAAAATTGCATTGGATATTTCATGGGTTTTTTTCAAGCTGAACGTTTAGGTGCGCAAACGTGCAACCTCCCATCATACATGTTCCAGTTCAATGGGCAGGGATATTAGGTGCCATGTGTGACACATCTCACACCTCATACACATTCTTAGCTTATAGATCTGTGAGGTTACTAATGGGGTGTTGCTTAAAATCAACTGCAAATCAACTGCAACTTTGCACATTGTAACGCGCATTTTCATTCGCGCATGGTGCGTGCATTTAACAAGACGCGCATTAAACAAAGATTTTGATTGGTGTATTCCAATCAACTGCAACTTTTCAACAACACTCCCTTAGTAATTTTAGTTGGTTAAATAACTTGTTTCACTGTACAATATGTCGCATGCAACAATTCTGCAATGTCAAAAAGCTGAGATAACTTGCCTGTTTTATGATGTTTGGCCATCACAGAGATGTCGTCGATGTGATAGTATTCATAACATGATGTGCCTAAAAGCTCTTGAGGCAGGTAACCCATGACAGCGGTAGCCCTGAAATAAAACGAAAAGGAATTTAACATCAGACCACAACTTCTCCTCCTATTCCTAATACTTCTACTATTTTCTGCCATTTCCAAGATGTCGTCGATGTGAAAGTATTCCTAACATGATGTGCCTAAAAGCTCTAGAAGCAGATAGCCCATAACAGCGGTAGCCCTGCAACAAAACAAAATGGAATATTATATCTGACTCAAATTTCTACTATTACTACTTCTTCTATAACTACTTCTTCTATTTTCTGCCATTTCCAAGATGCCGTCGATGTGATAGTATTCATAACGGAGATGGCCTAAACAGGGATAGCCCTGAAACAAAAAACAAAACAAACAAAAAATTGGGAATGGGGAGGCATCCTTTTTTTCGGCAAAAAAAAAATGAAAGAAAAAAGGGAATTAGGCAGTATATCACTCACTTTATATATATATATTTTTTGTAATAAATATGGTTTTAGATGCCAGGAAATCGCATTTCAGGATATTTCATTTTCATTTTTCTTTCGGAACAAATCGACACATGTGCCACGCCCCCCTTTTTAAAAAAAATCCTGGATCCGCCCCTGGAGATGACTGTAATATCAAATCAAAAAGAGTCTACCAACCTTTGATCAACGAAGGTGAACTTGCCGTCCATCGCGTGCCGTGAGACGAATTCAATAGGTTTGAGTTGGATGTTATTGTTGGATGATGGCATCGGACTTTGTATTGTCTGTAGAGAAAAATTGTAACAGGGAGATTTCTTAATAAAACCAGTAAGCAGGAATCGAAGAAGAAGAAGTAGAAATAGAAGAAAAGGAGAATTAAACAAAATTAAAAAGGAGAAGAAGAAGGAGGAGAGTAAAAGTAGAAGAAGAATATATACTTCGATAGCACCAAATACATGACTTCTAGGATATTTTCGATTATTTAAATCAAAATCAATGAATAGACGGATTACATCCAAAAAACTGTACAGTCCCTTTTGCACATCGAATCAAAACACATGCGGAGCTCTAATAATTCTAAATCCAATAATTCTTTGACCGTCAAATTCCAGTACATACAACATTACAGCTTTCCTGGCTATAGATTTAAAGTTAATTCCTACCTTTAAGGTGGTAGGGCTGCTTGTTTTAGCTAAAAAGTAATTACATTTGGAACACAGACATTTTGCTAAACTTAATCATCAGGTAGATCTATGCATGCTGATGTATAAACGGGTAATATTATCCCCAAATTAATGAGGTTTGCTACGATGGGTTGAAGGTACTGTAATTGTTTTGTTTTGAATTTGCCGAATAAATAATAATAGATGAGCCAAATATGAAGTGTATGATATCAGTGATATCTGCTATACAGGATTGGGAGAATTTAGAAATCAGGAGGGTGTTTCACGAAGCTTGTCCAAGTGACTATTGGTCAGCACTGACTAAATCCAATGACATCCTTGATTTAGATTCGATGAAGAGCAATATCTCTCACTGTTCCTATCGTAACTGTCAGAAAATGACTGATTGTCGTTGCGACAAACTTCATGAAACACCCTCCTTGATAAAGAGAGACCAGATTTGTCGTAGAGACAATTAGTCAGCGCTGATCAATTCCTTGATTGTGATTGGATGAAAAGCACTATCGCTGACAGTTGCTATGGGAACTGTCGGAAAATGACTCCTTGTCGCTGCGACAAACTTCATGAAACACCCTCCTTGATAAAGGGAGGCCAGATAGGAGGGTCGG
>BQKZ01011526.1:18321-28418 GCA_036244855.1 Temnopleurus reevesii | reverse complement strand
CATACCTGTCTGTGTGCCCAGACAACGGAGCCTAGAAGTTTCCAGGTGTTCCCCCGACGATCAACCCGCACCATGCGCAGGATCTGGATAAAGCGAAGACCGCCGAACGCTGTATCCCAAAATATTGCTTCTCCCTCCTTCTTCCCCACCCCAATGATGAGAACCGATGCTATAACTACTACAATATCTGCAAAAAGACATAAAGAGAAAGAGGAAAAGAAAATTGTTACATAACTACTGCCAGTAATAATGTAAATTAAAACTTATCCCTTTTTCTTCCCCACCCCAATGATGAGAACCGATGCTATAACTACTACAATATCTGCAAAAATACATAAAGAGAAAGAAGAAAAGAAAATTGTTACATAACTACTGTCAGTAATAATGTAAATTAAAACTTATCCCTTTTTCTCTCCCCCCCCCCCATGATGAGAACCGATGCTATAACTACTGCAACATCTGTTAAAAAAACATAACAATTCAAAATTGATTAATAAGGATAACAATTCAGGCACACGCAATTGCAGAATATTCAAGGAAATTATTGTTAGTATATCATGAATGCAATATTGGTCTTGGCCTTTATGAAACAAAACTAATATCATGATATCAATCAAATAATGAATGGCTAAGCTAATGCAACGATAAAACGTATGATTCAATCATATAATACACTATTGCCTTGGAATTTTTCAGGGCTGTATCTTCCCATCAAATAGGGTCTCAAAACACTTTACACTGTGTTAACCATCAAATTAAGCACAGAAATATCCAACAAGTTCATCATTTCTCTCTGTAAAATTCGACTTTCACCATGAATTCAATGGCAAAGCATTGATCACAACCTTTTTTTTAAATCTCTCTTGCTTGAACAGACAACAGCTAGAGAGAACACAATGACCCGACAAGGACTCCAGAGGGAGTGCTTTACCCAGGTGCGGATCAATCCTAACCCCATTTCACGGTTTCTTGATGGCATAGTTACCATGGCAACCAACTTCTTGAATCCCACACAGCTGTATAGTTCTACCCAATGGACCTTAATCCTCCTTTTCACACCGATATTGGGCATTTAACAATGCTGTTAATGCTGCTTTTTTGCATGATATTTGCATCAGTGTCAATAGCTGCATAAGGACACAGGAATCTGATGAATGCTAATGATTTGCAAAAAAAATGTTTGGCTGCCCTCAACCAATCAAACCTCTGAAAACATGAGAAATACAATCAGAAATGTAATTTCTGGTAATATTATAAAAACAAGTGAAATAATTCATGCCCCTTTTTAACTTGTTTTAATCGTCTAATATAAAAAAGGCATTCTAAGGCCCTCTTAGGTATCCAAACAATTATTTTATTATTTTTTTCTGAAAAAATGTAGTATTATTTTTTGGTGGGGGGCCATATTGTGGCCATGCCAATACATCTCAAGTCTATACCTCGATGATTTCTAATTAATGAATTATTACATACAATGTACTAGTGACCCACCAATACACTTGAGTTTCTTCCTCTCCTTCCAAATAAACATCAAGTAATCAAAATAAGATTGTTTAAAGATGCACTTCAGAAAGATGAGCATTATTTACTTGATTGCATCATATGAAAGTCTTGGCCTAAGGCTTTCCATATATAACAAAAAAGCTGCATATAATTGCAATATTTTGTATCGACTGGCCATGTCAAAGGTGTAAAGTGTTTCTTTACAGACACTCAATAGAATAGCGAGCGGAAAGCCGGCTATCCAAATCTTATTGGCGTCTCCTCGCCCTTGCCCATCAACCTATATCCCATAATCACATTAGGGGTGGACTATGATCCAATTAATGTCTCGTTGTAATGTCGTTACGGGTAAAAGGATCACCATTCTCAAAAGAAAAATAGCCAGGGGCGTCATACTGACAGCAAAGCTCAAGGTTTCATCTTGTCTCGTAACTCCTGGGTGGTTTCACCAAATCGTTCTTAAAGTTACGAGTGACTGGAGTGCGTTAACAAGCGTAATACACATAAAATTCTTGACCATTCAGCACAAGAACTGATATCAGTCGTGCGTAAAGTCATTCTTAAAGTCTTTTATAAAAACTGCTCTGGTAAGAAATAAGGATATTTCTAATTAGAATGCATTTGACCTATAGATGGTGCCCAGTTCTTTAATGCTTCAAGGATTTGCTGAGGATTTGAGATAAGCTTTCTGAATGGTGAAGGATTTCAATTTAGATTAACAACTAGTTGGAAATAATAATAATAGATAAAATAGAGCTATAACAGTGAAACAGAGAATATGAGACAACTTGTCCGGGAAATAGAACATTATCACAAGTATTTTACATAGACATGTGCTCTCATAGAGAAATTATGCCGAGGTGTCCTGCCCCCCAGTGCCGTTACAACGCTAAGGCTTTCCCTCATCATTGTAATTAAGTGGCAATAGCATTTCGAAAAGAGTGCTAAAACTGTAACCTTCAGAGATTTTATGGAGAATTTAAATTTTAGGGTTTGTTGTTTTACTCACCGAGTATACAAAGGGGTCTCCTGACAAATCTGAGCCTCCCATAATGCCCCTGGTAACGGCTGCGGCATCCCGCAGACCAGATACGAAGAGTACATTCGGTGCTCAGGATTAGTACAGCAATTATTTCCTACGAGAAAACATCAGCAAGCAATGATTGTTATAATGTCCATTCATTAAAAGTTGGATTTCTGCCACAAAAATATTGTGTTAATTAAAAGCAGTAAAATAAGACAAATAGATAAAAGAAAACTAATTAAATTGGACAATAAATAGGAAAATTACAAATATTTCAATTATACAGCTCAACATCAATTGTTTATACAAATTGCACAAAATGCACTTCTCAACTCTTGACCTATTAGCTTACTGTTCTAAGAAATCCTTTTTAACTCATGAATGCATTTGAAAAAGTTGAAAGGATGAAACAATAAATGTATCTGCACCAATGTTAAAACGATTGAAAAAAGTGGGGAGGGGTTAAAACAATACAATAACTATTTGCAGAGACGTGCACCAGTGACTAAAAGTTGCCAATTTGCATGACCAATCACAGTTGAGTTACAATGTACATCATTCTCTAGTGTGTGTATTGAAAAATATTTAGTCAAAGTACTGCCATGAATTGATTTTATTCACAGTTATTTACAATTTTACAACATTTATCGAATTATTGTAGTTTAAAAATATAGAACTTGTTATACTTACCAGAATAAAAACTATATGGTTGCAGGTATTCTTTATGTGAATAACATTAACTGTGGCAATTATGCTTACAGCAAGGCACGTGAACAGTAACAGAAATCTGTATAGGAAAAACAAAAGAAACGAAAACAAAAGAAAACTCTGGTTAGATAAATAGAACCTCTTTAATGTAAAGTATCTATCTGGATTTGTGTTTCATAAAGTTGTGCATAGATCTATGCACGACTGTACAAACGACCAGTGAACCATTCTTCGGTGCAATTCAGGAGTTATCATTGAGTGTGAGAAAGGGTCATTAGTGGTTCGTACGGTCATGCGTAGATCTATGCACAACTTTATGAAACACAACCCAGGGGCGTGTTTCACCAAGATAAGAAAGGCTTTCAGAACAACTTTAAGAATGACTGGAATCAGATCTTATGCTGAACACTCATAATCATTAAGCACAATAATTGATATCGGATGTTTCTAAGTCTTTCTTAACTTGGTGAAACACCACCTACATGTAGCTAAGAAAATTTTGTATGAACAGTAGGAAGATCAGACAAAATGATACATAAAGTTGAAGATACTTGAGCAGCAAAGTCATGAATGTTGTAATGTCATTATGCATTGATAAAAATAATTCTAAGCAAATTGACACCCTCTCATCAGAAGAGCATAGCAAGAAAATGGCAGGACTGAGTTGTCAGTTTGGCTTATAAATGGTAGCGATTTCTGCATCGTCACAAAACTGAAATCGGGTAAAAGTCCAAACGTCTGTGGTCAGAAGGTTGTGTATAGTTGAAGGGTAACCGTTGATTAATTACAAATCTATGTTTCCCCAAAGATACATATTCAGCTGGAATACGTTAACATAACTCAATATTCAGAACGCAAATTTCATGCATTCGTGTTGCTATGTTGAACAATCATTGTAGCGTGTCAAACATTGAAAGAATTACTATATGTCTTACAAATTATTGTCAGGTAAATAAAAATTTTCTAATGTGCATTTGACAAAGATATGTATATAAATATGTACACAATATCAAAATTACAATATATTCAATGTTTGATGTACGGTACATCGCCATAAACGTGTTTGACGGACGTGTGTGCGTTAAAAGAAGTCACCATTATTACCATCATAGGGGTTAATACAGACCATCATTAAAGATTTTGCTAGATTTTATATGAAAGTGGTCTGTTGAAACAGGCACATATAATCAGCACAAATTGATAACGTGTTAGTTTTAATTCATGCTTCCACATCATCATATGATACCATACCATACTTAACATTACCCCTGAACGCCATTGAATATAAATTACCTCAAAATAAAGCACATCTAAATTCCCTCATCCTTGATTTAAGCATCGAGACTAGTGGCTGTCTTAGTGCATGCAAAAAAAGTAAGCATAAAAAAAAAATCGGGAAATCCAGGTAAAAACCAAGGCTGATCACGTCTCTATTCGGTTAAAAAGTAAAGCCTGCGTGCAATTTAACGGGAAATCGCATCACTTCCCCATAGAGCCGGCGGTTTGGCCACAGGTCCGGGTTTAATGCCTCCTCTAGACTCTAAATACCCCTATAATGGCTCCTTGGTTCGCGTTACATCTGCGGATAATTGGGTTGGAGGCTCACAATAACTCTCGATTCATGGCAGTAAGATATCCCACACCTTCTCCCTTTCCGTGCAAATTTAACCTTTGCTTTGCTAATGGACGGGAATGATTCGATCATTGCACATTGAATACACTCGTTTCGCCATGACTCCGCTATCAATTATACCTTGGATAAATACAACATTAGACTGGATGGTGTGGCATCTATTTCACATCAACCGTTTCAATAGAACCAGTCTCATACTGTATACTAATTCTATGCACACTTTTGACGTTTTTCTATGGTAACTGGTAAAGAAAATAATTTCAAAGCTAACTTCTTTATATGTTTTTACACATACTCAATGACTAGGATTAACACTGCTAACTTATGGACATGAAAATTTGTGTTACATACCATGACGCTGATAAGGCCAGACAAATGTCTTGTTATTTATCATTATTTTGGTAATATGGTAAAGATGGTACCTTCAAGATAATGCTCTTCTTTATGCTTTTACGTTCTTGTACATTTATGTGAGTTTCTTGCCATTGAACTTCGTTTCGTGGCATTCCTTAAATCGGCTGATAACAATGAGACTACAGTACTTGGAATCCAGTTTGCATACATTACTTGTTGCTTTGTCGGGCAAGCCTCGTCAAGCTTTATGGTTGTCAAAAATAACTTTTGTTATGAGGTATGCTTAGAGGTATGCATAAAGTTTGCATCTATTATTAAACCCACCTATTTGATCGAAGTACCATCAGCTCTATTGTGATAACAGACAACCAAGATGTTTTGACTTGCAATGTATATATATATCAGTGATCATGGTCAACAGTGCTTTGCTATTTCTATACACGTAAATTTGCATTACACACTATGATCATGCAGGAATAGTATGCACAGAATCGTAAAACAGTGAAGAAAATAGGAAAAGAGGTAAAAATACTTGCAGGTGTGAAAGGATCTGCATCAACGCATGGGAGCAGGTGGAGAGGAAGATTGGTTTAGAGCTTTCTGGCCAGTTTAGTGTCCCAAAATACAACCCAGAGTAATTACACATGTAGACAATCACCTCTCTGACTCTCACATCAATACACAAAACACCATGAGTGGGTCTGGGTCATAAGGGAGCCATCAAATTAAACAGTTTGCACAATTCATGAGTTTCACAACTTTCCTCGAGAAAGTATGTGTTTTGGTAGTGCAGGCTGAGGGAAAATTACAGGTGGATGCACTGAACCAACACCATTTGAAATTTACCTTTCATATTTGTTTGTTGATAGAACCTACAAGTTTTGTTTTCTGTTCTCTTTCTTGCACTTTTCTTTTGAGGGAGATGACCTTGGCATTTCATCAACAAATTATCGCTGACAATGGCGATACCAAAAGATATCCCATGATATCATTGGTATCGATCTGTTGGAGCTGGGGAAGGGACTTATGAAATCTTATAATTAGGGATATTTGCCCAATTCTCCTCCTTCAACATCATTTCAGGTCCTTGGTGCCACATTAGGTAAATGCCCCATTGTGTAATAATAGTTGATATCAGGAATTACTTAAAATAAATAGTAAAGCAAATGTGATTGTTTTATCAAAACTAAGGCGAGTTTTCGTAACCGGAAGTTCAAAGACTCTTATAAAAAAAAAATTAGATTCATCCAATCTGAGTAATCATTATTGAACTGGTTCACTACAGAAGGGGTGAAAAAATGTAAAATATGCTCTGTCTTCTTGCCAACATCGAGAAAAGAAAATGAAGAATCGCACATAGCGCTGTTCCGGCCAGTTACGAGATTCATGCATGAGTGTTCCACTTTGCCAGGTTTTAGATAAAATTTTAAGTCTAGTAGGGTGTTGCTCAAAATCAACTGCAAATCAACTGCAACTGCACATTGTAATGCGCATTTTCATTCGCGCACAGTATGCGCATTTAACAAGACGCGCATGTTACAATGATTTTGATTGGCGCATTCCGATCAACTGCAACTTGCGATCAATTGCAACTTTTGAGCAACACCCCCTTTATGAAATATTTTCTGATATTACTTATCATTACACCACATGTTTCTTTGATGTTTGATAGATGATGTCATCTTCCCAACCTCAACATATCGATATCTACAGTATCATGAAGTATCGTTCAAAATCGTCTATTGTCGGCAACGAGAGTCCATTCATAATTCTCTCACAGAGAATGCAACCAATTATGTATACACATACACTAACTCTTTGCAAGCCCATATACAATTTTTGAAATGTCTATATATGTGCCAAATGCAGTTACGACATCAAAATGTCTACTTGTATCATGTGAAATAAGTTAATAAATCTTTTCTACTATCTATATAAGATGTGAAACTACTCCTACGTGGGGGTGGGTTTAATTTTGCACAATGTTAAAGGGTGCGTGGGAGTGAATGATAACGCTCAATATAACACATTAATCATTCCCCCCTACACATACATCACATGCATGATAGCAGGAGTCCAGTTGGTTTAATATCTCTGTTACAAGTGACCACACATTCCCAATTTCCTATGCTCGTAAACGTCAGATGATATAAACTTCACATGTGACAAATTGCTTTCAAATTAACGATTCCCAAATGAGAGAATTCCTGATGAGTTTTTTACCCAATACATTGTCCAACAGAGCACAGAGAGATTTTTGAGTGAGGCTATCATAGTTACTACATGTATATTTCATTCACTTTGTAATAAAATTTTGTATTTGTTGATCTTATTTACTATTTTTGTCGTTTTTTGTGCGCAGAAAATCATTTTCACCTCTTAAAGACAACTTGGCTGTGTTTCATAATGTCATTCTTAAAGTTATTATAAATTTTAAAAAAATACCAGAGTATGTTTTTTAGTGTTATATGTATACCAGCCATTCTACTAATCTTTTACAACACTATCAAGTTGAGGTACAATTCTTCACACTGAATAAAATAAGAGGTCGCAAGTCTCTTAAAGGCATGATTTCCTGTCAAATTTCATCACTTGTTTCACATTCCAATAATGAATATTCATCATTTGGTGTACTCTTTCTTAAGCCCTGGTCACATACATGTAGGGCCCCGGAAGCAACACGATTCACCCCGACTCTTTGTTCTGAGGCAATTAACTGTGAAAATTAACAAAGAGTCGTGTTGAATCGTGTTGCTTCCGGGGTCCTATATGACTAGGGCGTTACCCAATAAAGCAGTGAATGTGAGGTAGCAAAATTTAGCGGTGAAAGGGAGTAACTACTCTGAAAGGGCTATGAAGTGCCAACTTCCTCACATATTCTATAGTATAAGGACACTTCACTTAACTTCAGCTAGTGCTTTCTACCCAAGATATGAAGTTAGTCGGGCACGATCTAGAGCATCAATAAATGATCTTACCGAGAAACATCATAGAGCAGATAATAAATGGGTGGCACATACATGTGCTTCTTGCAGATGCACCACTTGAAGGGTCTGCGGAACTTCAATCTTGGTAATCCCATCGTACATGGCACATTCAAATTGGCAACCTTTCTGGAGATTAAGGTCAATCTTGGGAAAGTACGGCATTGAACCACAAACTGATGAGAAGTCAGACTCTGACTGTCAGACTGCAGAAACCATATTCAAATTGGCAACATTTCAGGCGATTAAGGTCAATCTTTGTAAAACCGTGTCAGATTCCCAAAAATCGATGAAAAGAAAGGAATGATAAGCTTCAGAAACCAAAGCATGTGATAAATCTTGATCTAAAGACTCTACAAAGAAAATAATACTAAAAGGAAATTGTGTTCAACAGTGACATAGTTCTTTTTTATGTAAAGAACGCATTTGGAAAACACTACTGCCATTCAGATACGCATTTTTAAAAGGGAGTCAACAAATGATCTGGGCCAAAATATCAACCAAATATAGATTGTTAAATGCAAATGAAACATATCTTACAAGTGCATGGTAAAGGCAGATGTATGTTCTATATATATATATATATATGAAATCAGCAAAATCAGCATAACAAGAGAAAATAAGATACTCAAGCTAGCCAAGGAAAAATAGAGCATTTCTACATGCAGTGAGAATATTTACAAACCACCTTTTGATAATGTCCTGGAAAATCAAGCTCTGACCATGTTAACCACTAACCTCTTACAAACCACAGCAATTCTGGTCCAGAGAAATCCAATCCGACAGCTAGGTTTAACTGTTTGTTCACATATCGTCGTTGGTCAAAGGTCCGGTGAAAACTGTGTTGAATAGCTATTGGTAGGTTTGTGTGACTGATGAGAATATAAGGGTTTCTTAAAATCCTTATACAATGCTCAATGCATGGTGCCAAGTATTATAACAGTCCAGTCCCCCAATAGGGACAATGTACATATCCCCTACCTACACTTGCTGTATGCAGAGCTATCAGTGTATCCTCATTATAGCATGTTATACTTTTCAACATACCCTGGCTGTTGTGAATGGTTTGAATAAATAGGGGATACAACAAAAGGAAGTGGACATCACAATTTTTCGTATTGCCAAATGTTTGCATTTATTTAATGAAAAAAAAAAGCCATTTAAATGGTCCCCATGTGTATCCCTATACTAATCACAAATCTAATTTTGATTAATTTATTTAAGAAATATTGATTAATTCTTTCTTAAACTGTGGGGAACAGTACAGTGGTATCGGATTCAAGCTTAACTATTTATCAATGATCAGCATTTCTAAAATTACAAATGTTGGTTGAAAAAGTACATTCTTTGAAAGAAAAAAAGGCACTGATCTGTAAATAAAGAAACTCTCATGAATTTCTAGCAACGTAATATGCACTTTAATGTCCTAGCTAATTGTAAAAAGCTGTCTTATATATTGTAAATCAGTGTCAGAGACATTTACCCTCATTAAAATCCAATGTAAGTATTAACACCATTTTACAGCGTTACAGTATCGATATGACAATAGATGCTGGATGTGGATGGAGCAGGGAAGTGGCAAGCGACCGATGTGACGCAGAAGCGTTACCACAAATGACACGGTTTACATCCAAACTGCAGATGTTTTACATCGATTCTTGCACCTTGTCACACTATTCACCCGAGTATCACAAAAACCTGCCTATTCAGTTACATGATGGCTATGTGCTTGACTTTTGTTCAGACTTTTGTTGAGTTTCCAATAGTTTACAAATGTGTAAACAATCTTGCTCCAGTGTACCTTGCAGATCTACTCCTCCTTCACATCCAACTACAATACCCGTTTTACAATGTCATAAACACTCATCGTCCCTCATACCAACAAACGCAT
>BQKZ01011526.1:0-12411 GCA_036244855.1 Temnopleurus reevesii | reverse complement strand
TAGCCTAAAATCTGTCTCTTATACACATCTAGATGTGTATAAGAGACAGGGGGTTAACGGCTGTTTTGAATTTTGAATGCACGGTCCATTAGTTCGAGGCCCGAATAGAAGAATTATTATTGGAATAACTATAAATGCGCCCATCATGACCAATCTTTGTGCTTAATTGATTGGTGATAAGTTCTAACATTTAGTACTCTCCAACATAACACAACAATCTTGGAAAGTCAAATTTTAGGCTGCAAAAGAAGTATTGTACCTTTAAAATGAGGTTCTTTTTAATCATTATACCTTAGATTAGGGATATTAAAATCTAAAGACATCTGGAATTATTTGGAAAACAATAACACCATTATACATCCATTGGTTTTTACAAGACAAAATGTCCATATGGTAGACTAAAATCACAGTTTTTTGTTATACGTTTGATTATGGGTATCAAAATCGAAAGACGTCTGGAATTATTTAAAACACAATAACATTATCATACACCCATTTTTTTCTAAAAGACATTATGTGCAGATGGTAGCCTAAAATCAGATTTTTTTTTTTTAATTGTACTTTTGACCAAGGGTATCAAAATCTTAAGATGTCTAGAGTTATTTGGAACATAATTACATCATTATACACCGACTTGTTTTCTAATCAAAGACATGCTTTCTCTTTGGATGACATCGACATGGAAGGAACACAGTTGATTTTATAAGCCAAGGTGACATCCTCAGATATTCCCTGCGGGCATCTTCAACCAAAACATAAACCTTTAAAAATGTGCTTTTGTGCATCAAAATTTAAAAATATTCATAACATAATATAAGCTATTTCCATAAAATTAAGTCGAGCACAAATTCAATACTCTGTAATCCTATTCAAATCGGCACCGGCTTGTGATTGTTATGTCCGCAAATACAGACCTATTGTCCCATGACCCACTTTATTCTATGGAAATAGTTTATATCATGTTTAGAGCACTTCTTTTTAAAAAGAATTATCATAAAATTATATCATAGTATCTTTCTAATAACTCACTGTCCTCGTTTCATCTGGGTATCCCCCTATTTTTTTAATGACCGCTAGAATAAAGATTTATACTTCTAGGATGGCAGATTATTGCATTGTAAAGCATTAAATGTTGCTGATTTAAAATGGGACAGAGCCCCATATTTGTACAAATGAAGGTACTTTAGAGAAAACAAGGACACTAATACCTCAAAAAAAAACTGGGGGGAAACCCCTTCTCTTTACCGCCGTGACTTTCATTTAATTTTGCAAATTATATTTTGAGATAATGGTTGAATTAACAAGCAGAACGGTGGGTCAGGTTTCAACATCAATTCACACTTCCATTTAATATGTTTTATTCTAAAGCTCACAAAGAAGCTGCTAAAACCATGGCAACCAGCCAAGGTGATAATCTCAAATTGCATTTTGAAACGCACGATACTATACACTCAACATCAATACAGGTGATAAAGGTGTGATCAAAACGAAAATGTTGCAAAACCTGAAAGGGAGCATATTCTGTTTTTCTACATCAAGTAAAAACATTGAGTGGCATTAATACAACACCTTGAATTGAAAACAATCTATATTGAATAATGATGAATAAGAATAATTTGGTTTATTAAATAACTTTCAGAAATAAGGTACACTTATGATAGAATAAAGATATACAGATGTATGTAGTTGCATTGATTTTTGCTTCAAAGTTTTTAGCATTTTGACAAGCAAGTTGATAGCCCACTTGCCCGACATAGCAGGTGGTGGAAAAACTCTTATAGCACCCTGACAGCATGCTGGAGAGACTTTTCTTCTAAGCTCCTTACATTTGGTCACAAAATGCATATATCTGCTCTATTCTGAATTCAACTCCAACCAAGGGAATATGAATTGGTACCAGGGGAGAGCTTGGAGAATAGCCAGCATCGTCATAGCCGCTACTGAGAAAGATAGTTTTCGAGATAACCTAGATAAAGTGAGCCACTTTGGCCCATTTAGGAGCAGTTTAAAGGAGATGCCATCTTGCCTTGTGGTGACTGTGTGTTTGCTTTCTTCTTACAACAAATCCAAATTTAACCCACTGACTACTGGAATTGAATTGTCTTGGCACAAGGTCTATGGGAATTACAGACTTCAGCAGTCAATGACATATACGTTCTCTTGAAAACAAACTGAGTGAAATTCGTGTGAAATTTGCGTAAAATGTTATTAGTTTATTCACTCTTCCATGATCTCTCAAGGATTTACCAGTGATCGTGGAGATTACTCCAAAAAGAGTAAAAATATCAATTTCTACTACAAATTTACCTGAATTTCACTCTCAATCTACTTTTTCATAAGATTCACTCTTTGAAGAGTGACCATGTTTATCCAATCTATAGACGATATTTTTCGGCTTCATTTTTAATAATGCTCATCAAGAGGGTGGTTTCCTCTGTATTTTGAAAGTTTGTGCTTCCTTATATATAGAATGCAAACAAATTTGTACAAAAATTATCAAAGAAAAGAAGCTGTAATTCAACGAAAATGAGCAAAATAGCACAATTGATTTAAAGATGTATACGTGGTCCAGTTTGAGCATTGCAATGTATCTTTTTTTTTATTGTTAAAGTTTAAATGAAATCTGTATTTCTCATAGTCAGGTTGAAACTAACAGAAACAGCAAAACTTTAAAAAGATCACCATTCCTCTGGGCTCAGATACTGAAATTTCAAAAATTGAAATAGGAAATGTAGATAGAGCCACAAATATATTACTATGTTCCATAGAGAGGCCCTCCTCCCCTCCCCCTCCCAATTTTTTTGGTGCCCTCCATTGACCAACCCTCTGAAAATGTTTTTTTAATGTTGTATTT
This sequence comes from Temnopleurus reevesii, assembly GCA_036244855.1. Taxonomy (NCBI): domain Eukaryota; kingdom Metazoa; phylum Echinodermata; class Echinoidea; order Temnopleuroida; family Temnopleuridae; genus Temnopleurus; species Temnopleurus reevesii. The sequence continues at coordinate 9,557 of BQKZ01011526.1, read as the reverse complement.
TGTATTTTTATTTATTTATTATTATTTTTTTTTTTTACTTTTCACTCAATTAAAAATATACATTCAAATTGTAGATCAGCATGTGAAATACAAACTGAAAAGTCATTTTCAAATGTTCTTCCATTTTTCATTCTATTCTAATTCTTAGTTTCTGGATGGAATATTTTCATTAACTATAGAAAAAAGACAAAATAGCAGTAGTTTTCAAAAAGGTCATTCTCAGGCATCCAAACAATTTTTTTAGCTTGGCAGAAATTGAATTAAGGGGCTTACACTTATAAGTGCGTCACTCTACAACAAAGCTCCTAAAAGCTTTTTTGTTTGGCTTCATCAAAGTCGTGATTTTCATAATGTAAAATGTATTTTGGAAATGGAAACATTGGTTATCTTGATGATAAATTGTATTTGAGATAAGAGAAAGTGACAAGGAAAAAGTGACAAGGAGAAAGAGACAGAGAGAAAGACAGAGGGAAAGAGAAATAAGAGAAAGAAGGAGCCGCTGGATTAGAAGGCAAGAACAAAGAAAAGAATATCTAGGCTAGTAGCTCAATAGAATCAATCTACTACAGCAAAGTGCAATGCACTAAGGTTATCCCTATGTAATGATCCTAAACACAAGTCATAACTATTATTAACCTAGTATTTACATTTCATAATCATGCTATCGTACTTTGTGACATTTTGCAATAAGATCCAATTATTCTAAGGACTACCTAATGGACTTGGCACATATGTGCAAATAAATACTGTAACATCGACTGAAAAATCTTGATTCAAAAGTGAATGAGATGCAGAATAAAAGATTAGCTGCTACGCTGACCTAGATACGTCAATCAAACTATTAGAGCAGTCTTTGTTCGAAATGGGCTCTCTGTTCAATGTCTCTGTTGCTCCCTAACTATTTTTAGAAAAAAACCCTGGGTTTGTGATTGTTATTGCTTAAAATTTAGTAGTATCGCTGTTGATTTTCATTTTTAGGTTTTTAATTCTTCATAATTACTTTTGCTCCTTACTCTTCTTTCAATGCATCTCTTCATATCCTTCTTAACCTACAGCCTTTCTTTCTTTCTTTCTTTCTTTCTTTCTTTCTTTCTTTCTCTCTCTCTCTCTTGCCATGTGTCCGTTATTGAGTCACATAAAGACATATAACCGAACATTCACATGATATTATTTCCTTTCATTCCTCCTGTCTACTCTTCTCTTCTTAACCCTCTCTTCCTTGCCTCCTTCTCTTTTGTGCACACACACACACACAGATAAAACTGCACACAACACATTTTTTTCTTCATCGTATGCCCTCTTTTTCCTTCTAGCTGCTTTCTCATTCACTTTCTCTTCGTCTATCGTCTTTCCCACCACCATCACTCATCATCTTTAACCTCTCCCCTATATGCTAAAATAATGTCTACTCTTCTTCTTCCACTTCTTTCTACATCATTCGTCCTATCGCTCTTCCATTTTTACTCCTCTGTCTCTCTCTTTTACCCTGTCTCCCACTCTTGAAAGATAACCCCACACCACATGGTGCAACCCCAAATCTCTTTGAATGAAAATATCTTTTCTCTACTCCATAATAGCTACTTTTCTCCCTTCCCTCCGTTTTCTCTTTAACTCTCTCCTTTCATTACCTTTCTGCACCACCATTACTCTTCTCCTGCCCTCTTCCTCTTCGCTCCAAATAATTTGTATTCTTCTCCTTTCTCTTCTTTCTCTCCCGCTCTTCTTATCTCTCTTTTCCTTCCCTCTTTTAGTACCCCTTCCCTTTCTCTTTCTTTTACCTTATCTCCAATTTCAGGCACACACACACGAACACAAAATTACAAAAAATATACACATATATTTGCTTTCCTCCATTCTGTCTACTTTTCTGCCTTCTATCTTTCTCTTTCCTTTCTTTCCTTTGCTATCCTCCTCCTCATCATCATCACTCTCTCTCCCCATTCTCCCATTACACCCTACAACACTGTTTGCACTTACATACATTACAGCCTCTTAGCTTAACAACATGATGAATTATGTATCGATACAATAATGCGGCCGCCATTATCTGCATCTAACTTTGGAAATTTATAGATGACTCTACTATTTGCCTGAATAATACATGCAGAATTAATCATGTTTGACCTTTCAAAAAACTACATGAGTCAAAAACTTTCAGTAAAAAACAAAAAGAGCCACTTTTTTGTAAGGATTAATGATCAAATTTATCATCATCAATAGTGACAGNTATCACAAAAACCTGCCTATTCAGTTACATGATGGCTATGTGCTTGACTTTTGTTCAGACTTTTGTTGAGTTTCCAATAGTTTACAAATGTGTAAACAATCTTGCTCCAGTGTACCTTGCAGATCTACTCCTCCTTCACATCCAACTACAATACCCGTTTTACAATGTCATAAACACTCATCGTCCCTCATACCAACAAACGCATAGGTGATAGGGCATTCTCTGTAACTGCCCCACGTATCTGAAACTCTCTACCCCTCACAATTAAGAATAGTCAAACACTCTTCCTTTAAGAAGTGTTTCAAAACACACCTTTTCATATAGTTATATGCTCCATTAATATGTTAACTTGTATGTAATCCATGTATTCTCATTCTGTTATTTCTGTACATGTATGCATTCGTTGGCCTGTTCTGTATTTCTTCTACCTTCTCTAAAATGCGCTTTGAATCTTACGAAAAGGCGCTTTGTAAATGCAAATTATTATTATTATTATTATTATTATTATTATTATTATTATTATTATCATTATTATTATTATTATTAATCAATTGATTTGCAGGGGGTAAAGAAAAAAGTTTTTGATTGAATGTCTGTATCATTTTTGTACAAAGATGATTAATCTGTGCATCAATAAGTTATGAAATATGCTTGTGGAAATTCGTCAACTGATGTCACTGAATATAGTAAAACTCAGAATTACATATTCAAGCAGAGATGTATATATTCAAAAAGTTAAAAATAAATATAACAAAACAATTGAGTAGCAATACTTGGGATACAGTTTGCATACAATATTTTTGCTATGTCATACAAGTCTCGGGCAAGCTTTCTCTTTCAAAAATGTATAAAATTTGCATCTATTACTAAACCCATCTACTTAAAATTTATTTATTCATACTATCTTTTAAAGCAGGGGTCTCAGTCATAGTCAATTGCATTACAATACATTACTCAGAATATTACATTATTTTTCATAATTCATTAACATTAACTCCTTAATCAATTACAATTATCCTTTACACATACCAATTTGTCTTTATTTTCCAATTCAAACTTAAGAGACAATGTACTGAAAATGGACGATTATTCAGAAAGGCAAAAGGGCTATCATCTACAATACAAGTGTTAAAAAGGAGAACAACCTTATTCCATCTATGATTGACAATGACAGAAGGACCAAATTAACCAAATCACTTGAAAAAAAGAGGATATATATATATACATCGCTGAAAAGTGCAACAGCCCTTTGGCATGTGATATTCCAAGATGTAGGCACTTCACTGTACTTTCGAGGGCCACGTCATCCCCAATCGGTCAACAGATCCACAAAATCCAGACCTTTTTCTGGTAAATGCAAAAAAAGGTCTTAGGAAAGAAAAAAAAAATTGTTCTACAATGCCAGTATTACTTGATGAATGACGTTCTGAATAAAAATTAGCACAGCGGAAATAACTCCATCAGGTAATGCAAGACAAATCGGCCCAAAAATTTACAAATGGCGGACTCATCCAATACTGACAACTGTATAAAACAATTTCCAGATGATAAATCAAATGTAACATTTTCCAGAACTTTCCGTATCAAAAGCCAATGAATATTTACACGTTCTTACATCAATTAAAGATTTTTAGATTCCTGAATAAAAGATATATTGGCAATTTCCAGAATTGCCTAAATCCTCAAGACTAAAATGCTGCCAGCTTCATCAAAAATGAGGATTTCCAAGACTCTCACACTATCCACCAGTAAACAAAGCACATAGACGCACGCCTTTACCATGAAATGGATATGGCGTATAGGTTTATTGAGTAAATGAAATGGATTTTCTATTTTTTGTGTTTAGTATTGCTAAACATCTAAGGAGTTACTCGCGACCTCGTAACAGACCAGGAAGAAAGTAGGTTAATGAAATCTGTCTCACGGTGTGAGTGATATAAATGACAACCAATACAAGCACCTAACGATATTGACTCTTATTAGAACAATCATATCCTACTGAGATCACTTACCAGCATTAAAATTTCATATGTGGGACTGAGGCGGAATAAATTTTGTCTGCTCAACAGGAGGGGACCAAATATTTGAATGTTATAGGGGATGTTTCTAACAAAAATATTGAAATTTTTTGCAAATCCACTGTAAATCAATTGCAAATTGTAACACACATTTTTATTCCCTTATGCTATGCGCTTCGAACAAGACACGTATAAAACAATGATTTTGATTGGCACATTCCAAAACAACTGAAACTTTTGTACGATACCCCCTTAGAGTACCAAGAAAACAAAAAAAAAGGAGTACCAAGTGTGAAACAGGGAATGGTGTATATATTTTGCAGAGACTGCAGGACACCATGAAAGTGTAAGGGCAGTGTATTCCATTTTTTTTTTACATCATTTCAGTAAATTTGAGCAAATACATGCTGTATCTTTGCATGCATTTACTGAATTAAGTGGAGGTAGATCGGACTGCAGCTCCCGAGTATCCTTCCTGCCCTCATTCTGCAGTGCACCCTCTAATTTGAAAAGAACACTGAGGACAGCTACATCCATGCATGCTCACGTTCCAAATTAAATCTGAATAAAGAACAATGTCCTTGATGGATGCTAAAGTTGACCTGCAACAGATTTGGTGATCGAACACCCCCCTCCCCCAATTCTTCAGTCCTGGTTATATCATATCCCAATTTGAACAAAATTTCTCAGGAGGGACATTCGGGAGCATCCCACGAGTCCGACGGCTCACGAGTCCGACAGAAATGAATATAAGCCTACTACATCGACAATTTTCAAAATGAGGTTCGAGCTAGACATTTTGACTTTCATGCTCGCAAGATCGACACTGACAAATTATTTGCTTTGAGCCCGACAGCACGCAAACAGACCTACGAGACCAACTAACGTAAATATAGTTGTCGGACTAACTGCCGGACTAATAGACCAATTTTACCTTAAGTCGGTCTCACTTGCAAAATTTATGTTCGGGCGTAATCATGTGCGTTTTCATAATTTTGTCGGATTAATGAGTTGTCTGACTCTAATCCGTTTTTTTGTAAAATCTATTTCTTGCACCAATTATTAAAAATGTCGGCCTCGTGAGCTGTCGGACTCGTGGGCTGTCGGACTCGTCGGTAGTACCCATACATTCACGGATGCTTATATTTCAAATTAAATTTATGTCCTTGATGCAATAAACATAGGCCTATGCAACAAATATGATGAACTACACCCCAAACAACCAAGTTCCATTGTTACGGTTATGTCTCACCCCATTTTGAATAGAATTTCTTGGGACATCTACATGTATACATGCTCAAATTTCAAATTAAACCAGACTGAACAATGTCCTTGATGCGCCGAACCAAGGTGTGTGCAACAGGTATGGTGAACTAATCCCCAAACAGCCAGGTTCCATTGTTCTGGTTATGTCATAACCCAATTTGAATAAAAATTTCTCAGGACAGATACATTCACGCATGCTTATATTTCAAATTACATTGATGTCCTTGATGTGATAAACATAGGTGTATGCAAAAGATTTGGTTGGTGAACTAAACCCCCAAACAATGAAGTTCCATTGTTACGGTTATGTCATACCCCAATTTGAATAGAATTTCTCAAGACAGACACATTCAAGCATGCTTATATTTCAAATTAAATCAGACCAAACGATGTCCTTGATGCAACGAACAAAGGTCCATGCAAGAGATATTGTGCGCTAAACCAAATCAGTAATACTGACAAGTATTCGGTTTCCGTGGCTGCATGACCACAATGACAGGCTTGGTGATGCTCAAATGTGTGTGTTATGCATTTGGAGTTCCTCAAGGCAGCTACATTAACACGCTTAAATTTCAAATAAGACCGAAAAAAAATATAAGGCCTTGATGTGCTCTAAACTTGAACATAGGTCTGTACAACAGATATAGTGAACCAAACCCAAAAATTGAAGGAGAAGCTGGCATCCCCCTATTGCCACCCTCAACCCGGTTCCACAGTCCCTGGCTTTGTCATACCCCAATTTGAATAGAATTTCTCAGAACACCTACATTCATGAATGCTTATATTTCAGATTAAACCAGACCAAACGATGTCCTTGATGCGACAAACAAAGGTCCATGCAACAGATATGGTGCGCTAAACCAAATCAGTAATACTGACAAGTATTCGGTTTCTGTGGCTGACCACGATGACAGGCTTGGTGATGCTCACAGGTGTGTGTTATGCATTTGGAGTTCCTCAAGGCAGCTACATTCACGCAAGCTTATATTTCAAATTAGACCGAAATGGAGAACTACGTCCTTGTTGCGACTTGAACTTCATCACAGGTCTATGCAACAGTTATGGTGAAGTACACCAACAAATTGAAGGAGAAGCCGGCATCCCCCTGCTGCCCCCCCCCCCCCAACCCGGTTCAACGGTCCACGGCTTTGTCATACCCCAATTCAAATAGAATTTTTCAGTACATCTACATTCGAACATACGTATATTTCAAATTAAACCGGACCAAACGATGTCCTTGATTCAACGAACAAAGGTTCATGCAACAGATATGGTGCGTTAAACCAAATCAGTAATACTGACAAGTATTCGGTTTCTGTGGCTGACCACAATGACAGGCTTGGTGATGCTCACAGGTGTGTGTTATGCATTTGTAAAAAGATCAGACACATATTTCTGTCTACAACAAATTATGATTAGCATTAGTGAAATTTAGAAAATGGTCCCTAACCCCTCTGTATAAATACACAAGGAGATGTTTGGCTGATGCTACCATGCATGTACGTTGACCTCACAGCAGGCTTGATGTTTTTCTAAGGTTCATGTTATGCACTTGTACAGAACACCAAAGTATAGGAAATTAAAACTTTGCTACTTAATGCAGAGGAGATGCTTGACTGGAACTGATATTTATCACTTAGAGTGTAAGTCAATTCAATGTCAGTAAAGCATATTCCCCGAGTATTTCGTGAAACTTGAAACTTCGTTTAACTTTATAAAAATTGAACATGGCAGCCTTGCGCCTGAATATAGATTCAAACATATGCACGTTTCTTACCTACAAACGTAGTTACTAGTATTCCTTAAAATCGGTCAGTAACAATCAGACTACAAACAATATTTTGAATCCCATTTGCATACATTACTTGTTGCTATGTCTGGCAAGTTTCAGGCAAGTTTTTGGGTTGTTAAGAACAACCTTTGTGTTGAGAATACGCATGAAATTTGCATTCATTAGTAAACCCACATATTGCATTCAACAGATGAAATTAACAAGTACAGAAATAGAGCAATATGATGATTACATAACCGAAAATATTCAGTACTTCATTTATCTCCTTTTGTACTCAGTAGTGCATTTTGAATTGTTTGTAGGGAAGGTACTCTCTTTATACACAAAAGTATGACTGAACCTTATTGTCTGATATGAGCTGACAGCCAGACATTGTTTGTAGAGCACAAGAGTTGTTACGCGTTTATCTGGCGGTCAAAAAGAATGTTTTATGTGCATTCAATTATGTTACTTATTAAAGGCTCACTTGGATGTCATGGGTTCCAAATATTTTAAGACAGCATATTTCATCTTAATGTCACTTTTAATCAAATTCAAAATTGTACAGCATAATGTTTTGCAACACAACAATGTGTATCCCTATCAGACTAATTTATCAAGATAAAAAAGACTTGGTCGGAACTAATATGTACTTGAGAAGAAATTCTATGTACATGCATGCAGGGCGCATATTCTCTTTAAATAGAAAAGTATGACTGAACATTAATGTCTGATATGAAGTGACAGCCAGACAGTGTTTGTAAAGTGTTTCTCTTGGTGGTAAAAAAGAATGTTTTATGTGCATTCAATTATGTTACTTATTCAAGGCTCACTTCTACTAAACACATGAAAGTAGATTTAGAGAAGAAGCTTTACATAAACTTTCACGAGACTGTCATTTTACATTATGCAGCCTGAAATTTTGAAATCATCAGTATGAAAAGTTTCCAAAATTTTATGAATTTCCTGTCTTCTAAATAACTTCAGACGACAGAATTTCATTTCAATTTCACTTTTCATCTAATTCAAAATTTTACTGCATGACATTAAGCAATATACAGAAAAGTTTCTGTATTGGATCAATTTCCCAAAATTAAGAGAAAAAAAACCCCAAAATACCCAAAATACCTTTCACCAGATGTGAGGCGGGTAACGCAATATTTTGCGTTTCTGCTAAAAAATGTATAAATGATAGAACAATCCCGTTTCAACACAATATCAATAAACTAAACAACCCAAGCAATACACCACTTTGATTTTGACTTAAAAGAAAATATCTTGTCAGGGCTACATCAATACTTTCACTTAAATTGCATTTCAGCCAGTAGGCATGAGCAATGATTTGTCATAGCGGTGCATACTTCGGCAAATACAGTCAAGGCTATCAGTCTATTGATTAGACGATATTAATCACAATGGATCAATTATTCAAACAAAATTGTCATGCATATAGGTATGGAATAGCAATTTGAATGATTTGATTCATCATTCCTCTGTAATGAATATTTTGCTTTGTATTCATTTCATAGATATAGAATGAATTGATGAGTAATGTTTGATGCTATCAAATGCGATATGATCAAATGGTAGTAGTTCCATGCTAATGGTTGTCTTTATTACTAAAAAAAACAATGCATGAACATCTATTGTTAGGTTGGTTTCCATGGAAAGCATAGATATTTTCGCAATGATTAAATTTAACATGTATGACTCATGTTTTGAATGCTGTCTCTATATTTCAATTTCAATTTCAAGGCTTCTTTATTCGATTGTAAAAAAAAAACCATTAAAAATGACAAATATAACATTGAATACAAAAATATACATCGAAATACAAAAAAAAAAAAGAAGAAATATACACTGACCATTACCAAAAGACAAAAATAAAAATGCCATTTGTAGTAGTGTTTCTAAATGAGCAAAGGTATCGTACAAATTTCATTATGGTAACAGCATAAATGAATAAACATAAATCAAACCATCACAAAAAGCCTTTTTCTAACAATGAAATGGTCTATGGTGTCAATTTATCCGATACTTTAAAAAATTTCCTTGAAAAATCTCACGCTCCGACACAAAAGTCAGTATATGGGACACTGCATACGAGCATTCAGTCCCACTGCAGCCATCTTTGTTCAGCACATGGCAGGTAAACTGTGCTACAAACCACCCATATAGAATGGAATGCCTACAAGTGAAGCTAGCGGGTGGTATGAATTAGGAGCAATTTCATCTCAGTGGGACGTGCTCACTTACAGTTAAGTCACACTACGAG
>BQKZ01011525.1:2868-15963 GCA_036244855.1 Temnopleurus reevesii | reverse complement strand
CCACATATCCATTGGTCAAAATAATGTTAAACTTACGGTGAAACATGCATTATAACCCTGGTTTGTGTCGCATTTTTAATGATTTTTTTAGAAATTAATCTTGTCGGAAATAAACATGTCGTAGGCGATGGGACGTTAAGTTTTGTTGTCAATTCACAAACACTGAAATGAAAGAAATTATCATGACAATATACAATGATATATATTTAAAAAGTGAAAAGACTGCTAACAAAACCATCAAATGAAATTTATGTAACTAAACTGGAAAATCAGGAAGAGTTCTAATCAGGTTCTAATATAACTCCAACCAAACAGAAGGGTTATGCCTTAAGAAGGGCCCGGCTCAGTCAAAAAAAGTTCCGGGGACTGCGTTACCAGGGGGGGGGGGGGGGGCAGCTAGCTCACCCCGTCCCACTTTTCAAATCGTTCCACGGTCCCTTAGTTTTACTAATTTTCTTAAGTGAAGAATCACTAGTACATACCGAATTCAACATATAATATTTGAGGCGTACCAAACTCCAATAAGATCTTAGTCATAACCGGTGTTATATCACCATAATAAAGAAAGACGATCAAATATACAATTAAACTTCATGATTTACTGTTACTAAAATCGCTATCATTATACATAAATATGAACAAAAAATATACTCCCTAAGACACACATCATAATTCTGAAGCCTCCAAAGGTGTATAAATGGATATGAAATTGAACAAAACGAGCCTTGTTTGCTATGTTTATAAGAAATATGCGTTGACTAACTTCAATAGCTACGTTGCGTAATTCCAAGTCTTATCTTAATTTGGCAATTACATTGCATTGGAGCCGTTTCTTCATTATGAAAGTAAGTGAAGTCCATCAATTTTAGGTTTCCATTATTGTTCATCTTTAACATTCCGGGTTTGCTGAAAAAAAGTATGACAAAAAATTATACAGATATCCAAAAAAAAAAAACGCACCAACATTCAGAGGGGATCAATGTCAATAAATAAAAATAATATAAATAAAAAAAAAATAGAAAAAAAAACAATACATGAATAAACAATCCTCCTGGAACGCCTCTAGCTATTCGGAGGCATTTGAGAGAATATAAAACACTTTGTTTCGAAAGTAACCTTTCAGTCTTTGTGATGTCCTTCATCTAATGTGTTGATACAGAGAAAGTGATACAAAGAAAAAACATTTTGTCCCCTTAATAAAACTCCACATGGGCTTTAAGTCTATTCCTCAAGGTCACTTACTAGCACCACTTTTATTCAACCCAGTTCCCATTTAACGGGTTTCCCGTTACAGATGCCTTACAAAATAATGACAACAAAGAATTATAACAACAGAGTGTTTTGGTGACGACTACATGCAAAAAACTGTATGTTATCACACATCCAACACAGACATTGAGAAGAAAAGAGATTGCATAAAATGTTATGTGACACTATGAGCAAAATAGGAAGGAAGAATATAAGTTAATTGGGGATTGATGTGGTATTGATTTGGATGTGTGGCTTCAAAAATTCGATGCCTGAATGCATAATGTAGCGCACATGTACGACAATTGAAATTGTAGAACTCTTGAATCTATACTGAAAGGCTTTTTCACAGCATTGCGTTTGCAGAAAACGTCTGCCGAGCGTTCATGGAATTTGAAAGACGCCCCTTGAACGCAAAGGTACGCTTCAATTACGTTGAAGGCGTTCGGCTGACGCTCGACAAAAACCACTTGCCCGAATGTCCGGGGCAGAAAATTGAGCCATTGGTTAAGTAAGTATAACTCATCACTTGTCCAACGGTGCAAATAATGATTGTAAATAAATTTCCTATTAAATGTCCAAATACATGCATTATACATTATCAACTATTCTTTTCTTTTTCAATTTGGGCATCCAGTAAAGAGATTTGTCATTCAAACCAACTCTACTGACAGATTATCCCAATTTTGTTAAAACGTGCCGTTTCGGTTGTTCATTTTTGGGGGGCTAGTGCCATTGGTGTTTTAATAGGCAATCGATTTGAAAAGCCACTTTCCCGTCAGTACAAGTGTTGAAAAATTGTATCACATTCACTATCATGTTAGCGTCTTTTCTCCGTTTCCTGCGTTCACGACACGTCTTTCAAAATCATATGAACACTGGGCGCAGATGTATGTTGTTAACGCAAAGGTGTGACACGGTCTTCAGCAGAACTGAATAGAAGGTTCGGTATTATGATACACTGAAAGAAAACCAAGGCTGGGCTAAGGCTTCTGTTTAGTGTTTTCTGCCATTTTCTATCGCTCACAGAGTCAGCCTTAATAAGAAAGAAACCATCAAACATTACCAGGCGACGCTGGAGGCGGTATGACTCAAAGGAGATGTTTAAAACCAGTGCTTGTCAAAGGAATTCATTTGAGAAGGGCGCCGCGAGCGGGGTATGGGGGCGTAGCTAGGTTACAAGGAGAAAATAAATGCTTCATACAACACGCTTTAAAAATACACTACAGCAAGGATGATCACTGAAAATGAAGCATTAAGACAATAAAAACAAATCTTAACATGGTTATCTAAACTGTATCATTTTGAATAATTAATGTCCGGCAAACAATTTTCTAGGAAAATACAGATCTAAAACGAACTCATAAAGATCAGAAAAATGTTGAAAATTGTTTGTCGACTTGAAGTCTTGTATTTGTAATGGCAGGAAAACTAGGAATGGAAATTCACCAAGACTTCGTTAAGAATCCTGGCATATCATGAACACACATGAACTGCTTTCAAACGTTTTCTAAAAAAAATCCCTCTATCAGAACTGTAACTTACATTGTGATACTCTTATAATGATTAAAATGTATTCAATATACTATTTCAATTTTAAGCGTTTTATGTTTTGATAGTTATTCATTATCTTGGTCTTTAGTAATTACTTGTTAGACGAAAAAGAGAGAAACATAAACACTGAATTATCATAATTGGTTAATCCTTTTTGTAAACTAGCGTGCAAATTGAAGCCCATTTACAAGGTACATCCAACAATCTCCCATTCCATCGTATCACACCACTTTCATAGTTCTTCACAATGCTTCAAGCCGTCATGTGAAGGACATATTGAGGCTAATCTAAGTTGATATGTTGTGGGGGAATGTCATTTACAACTACATATCAAGCGATGCAGATCTCAAAACCAATTTCCTAGTATCAGACCTTTAAGGAAAATGTTTCTCAAAATACATCGTCACTTTCCAGCGGATCTCAAGTTTAAGAGAGATTTTTTTTTTACTGTGTAACCAGATGACCATTTTAAAGGGGAACTTCACCCAGACATTGATGCACTATCAGTGGATGAAGAAAAATACAATGAGCAAACTCTGAAAATTTGAGCAAAATGCAACAATTCATTCAAAAGTTATGAACTTTCAAATTTTTTATTTCCACCCCTGATGGGCTCCTTAAATTGGCAACATACACAAACAAAATGGCTGCCAACATGGAGAACTCTCCATTCATTTTGTACACGAAATTTCACATTCTGTTCTTTTTGCAGAAAAGTAGATAAGGAATCAACAAGATTCATCTTAAAATGCATGCAAAATCATTATGTTCATATCATATATGAAGAAAGAAGTACAACTTTGTCTACTTTTCTAGAAAAAGAAGAAAATGTGAAATTCTGTGTACATAGTAAAAGGAGAGTTCTCCATGCTGGCAGCCATTTTGTGTTTGTACGTTGCCAATTTAAGGAGCCCATGAGGCGTTTAAATCAAAACTTTGACAATTCATAACTTATGAATGGATTGGTGTATTTTGCTTAAATTTTCACAGTTTGATCAGTGTGTTTTCTTCATCCACTGAGAGTGCATCAATGTCTGAGTGAAGTTCCCCTTTAAGTTCAAGTCATTGAGGAAACAAAGGGCTAAACCCAAATTTATGACTTACAAGAATTTAAAAAAAATCTAGCACAGTAGCTAACAGCTCACAAAAAAGTATCATGACTGGAGCGAATATCATATTCATTCAAAAGCTTGATCAGTTGTTAATGAATCACGTCTACTCAGTGATTCGTGAAGAAACTATATGACTATTAAGAAAATCAAAATCACCAAATAAAGGGAAACCGAAATATACTAAAGGCCTAAATGGAGTTCAATCTATTAGCGACAACCATTGAAAATTAATTAGCTGCAAAAAATGAAAAACGTATAAATATATTTTTAAGCAAAACTGCATGATTTGAAGTAAAATCTGTTGATTTAAGCAAGCCCTTCGGTGGAAACTTAGATCCATTTGAAAATGTTTATATTGAAAATCGAATTTTTACACCGAAATTCAAACTTCACTTTAAAGCCCTTTTAAACTTAACTTGCCATGGCAGGATACTGGTGATTATGAGGATGGTGATCATACTAGAACAACAGGGAGACTACTGGACAGTTTGGCTAAGGGGTATGTCTGAGCCCTGGGGGTTACCAAGCCCTCCTAAACAAAGACAACGTCCCCATGAGAGGGATCGTCAGGGTGCTGTTTCATCAAGCCATTACTCAGTGTTTTTCGTGAAAAGCTACGGAGATACTCGAATCTGATTGGCTGAGAAGGAAAATGTGCGACAAGATGTGTTGATGAAACACTCACATGTTCCAAGCTTCTATGATTTCTTACAGGCTTTGTTTCCTATGACATCTGCGAGATGTGTTCTGGAGACTCTGTCAATTGGGATAATCGTTTAACATAGCATTCAAACCTGTCTGTTCTCATGTTTAATTAATACATTATTAATATGTTCGATTAGAGACCAATCTGTAAGATGATAAGGATTGACAAATCCACATTAGAATTTGTAATTAATAGAATGGATTACAATAAGAATTTAATTCTAAAAGTGACAAAAAAAAACAAATTTCAGCTATCAAAAATGAGGATTGGTAAATTGGCAATTACGTTGAACAACCAAGAAGCTGGTAAAAGTCTTGTTAAACTGAAATATGTGTTTAAAAAGAAGACCCACATATCCTGAATGTCAGTGTCAATTACAATCTTGCATTTTATACGACCACACTTCATGTCGAATGGTTTACTGACCATGAGGAGTAAAAGTGCGATTTCGAAATATTAACACGTCTGATTGAGGATTTTGTTCGTTTTTAGCAACCCGCGAAAAGGGCTCTGATGAAAAGTTCGTCTTCTTCATCAATATTGAAATTAAATTGTCAGTGTGCACAAGTTCTCAGAACGTCGCTACAAAACTATAGGGACAATAGTCATACTCAAGTTATAATTCGTGTAATCATTAAACGTTTACAATTTGATTCTTAATAGTATATAATTAGAACCACTTTCTAAATAAAATAAAAATCACACATCTATAGATAAAGATATTATTATCAATATAATTCATTTCAATTATATGTCAGTAGTAAGCTTATGCAATCTTATTAACTTACATTTTTTTTTGTGGAAATCTTAATGCGTGATGCCTAACGAGTGAATATTATGTCACATTAAAACAGAATTACATGGATGACATCATTTGATTCGTGCAAGTGACAAAATGATGCATCCTACGTATAGCGGATGTTCCGGACAATATGCTATACCTCTGAAAATACTCGGTACAAAATAAAAACAAAGATGTACACAAACGATGGAGTTGTTTGAAGAAGGAAAGGAAAAGTTTGTGTGCATTCCCCGTTCTCGTAACTCTGTTATTCCAGGATAAACATTTCCAAGTGCAGAGGGCGCCCCATACGTCCGGTTTACATTGGCACATCAACAAAGCTTCTGCCAAATTTGATTTAAAAAATCATTGACACTTGTATTGGACGAATAATAGTGCCATCTGTATAATGTATTTCGCTTTGGAGCGACTTTAGATCAATGAATCTTTGAGCAAAATACCTTTTTTTTTTTGCTTCGATTCCTCTTTGTCCTTTTTGTCCAAGATTCAACTGTGCACCCATAGTGAGGTAGGTTCATTAGAGTTGTCCAAATTTCCTGGTGAGGACGTACTCACTGAACTGGGTCCCGTCAATAACACCCCCACTGGACGCGATCACACCAAAATTGTTCAGAAGCAGACGCTGAAGAACCTGAACTCTGTTCATTTTACAGAACCCATTCAGAGGGAACCTGATGAGGCAGTTCTTGTCCTCAGCCCATCCCGCTGTGGTCGGGGTGGGGATGTAGATGCTGCTTCCCACTTCCGGGAAGAGATCGTAAATGAGGTCCTTGTTCCCGCTCAGCAGAACCCGCTCCACGCAGTCGGGCGAGGTATGCACGATGATGCATTCATTGCTGGTGCAGCCTCCTTCCAGCTTGATGACGGGTGGTTTCTCTCGCTTCTCTTGAGTGGTCTTTGACGATTCCTCAGCGGCCTTCACCTGCTCCAGAGCCTCCATCATCGGCGTGAGGTTGTAGTACCGCGCTTCCTCGAAGAGGGCTTCCATCTCGGTGAAGTCCCCGGGTAGGAGCAGCCTCCCGGTCCGCATGAAGTTCAGGATATACCGGAAGAGATGCCCATCTCTGTCAATGAAGTAGTGCTGCTTCAGGGAGTCCAGGATGATTGGTATGTGACCGGTGAAGAGCTTGCTCAGCCGTGACTCGGGGTATTTCGTCAACGTCTCCAGCGTACTGGTATATATCTGCCCTCCGACATCAATATGGACAGGAGCTGTGTAGCGCGTGTTCGGTGCCACCCGGGGTACACCGCTGTGATTCTGGGAGGAGCCGGACTGGTGCTGGGTGGTAGAGGGGGTCGTGATACCACCTGTCGTCGATGGGGGCGGTGTCACAGAATTCCCAGTTGGTGTCGTCACTGGTGATGGTGACAGCGATGACGACATCTTACGTTTGACCCCTGACATGAGTGACGTCGATATCTGCAAAGATAGTCACAAATGGGAAATATCAATCCGATTTCGTTAGCACTGCGAAGCAAATTTCACGGAAACATTGAAATCAAAGGAAGCATTCCAGCTCTGTTAACCAATTAGAAGTCTCTTGTGGAAACGATATCCTCATTGGATTTTGGATACAACTGGTATAATAAAGCACAATTTTCGAATCTCGTATAGCATCCTTTAGAGGTCTTAGGAAAAATGTTAAACAGCTAAGCAGTGTCCCTATATCACCGGTGTATATCGCAAAGAGCAATGCATTAACGAGATTTCAAGACAGCCATAACTCTATCATGATCTAAAATATTCTTGGCTTGCCAATAGAACGGGGAGAAATGGCCGACGGGCATGCGAAGGGCGCTGGCTGTGAATCAAGGATTTATGACAAATGCAAATTCATGAGATTGTGTATGCATCTCAATCAACGGAAATGAAATTACACAAAGGGGAGAAGAGCTTCCTTCTGTTAACACATGTTTAGATAAACATGACGAATGTTTTAATATGTAACATTATGACTTATCGTTTCCCTGTATTTGATAATGATTGTTCTTTTTTAACCCGCTACCCGATGCGTCGTTGACAAACTCTAACAAGGAAACCCTTCGAGATACGCAATTTACAGGACGTAGGTTTTCACACTCCTTATTGTTATCTGGTTTTTAATAGAGAAATAAGAATAAATCCATGATATCCAGTCAGGAAACAAAAAGTATTAGAATAAACATGTAGATAAAAGCACATTTTATTTACTATTTGACAAATCAGAATCCATTTTGAAATCTATAGAATTCGTTGATAGTGCATCCCATATAAGGATTGCAAGGGGATACCACAGCCTCATATCCTTTGTACAGTATGCACATTAGTACAAAAAAAAAACGTTAGAGATCTTTAAACACAGTCTAAAATACTTTACTCAATATTGGGTAAAAAGTGATTGTGCTTGGTTGTAATATTGTGTATAAATCGCTTTTGCAAAAAAAATAACAAATCAATGCCCAATATTCATGATATTAAGCGAATCTTCATCTTTCTAAATTTATTTAAATTAGCATTGAGTAAGAAACTCGGTGTATTTCCAAGCACAAATCTAACAATATTTTGTTATTACTTCGGTGGTTCTTTAAATTTCCGATTCAGCAACTGGGGAAAGTGCAGTATTGATCCTTCTCCTCTCGTTTTGGGTACGAGGGTTCAATAACTAGACCTCTAAATCACAGACATGAATACGCGATGTGAATTCGAATTGATCTTGAGGTGATCAATATCCAAAAGGAGGTCATGCTTTAGTGCTGACTTTACGCGATCGCATGGTGACATGGTTGTGTGGGTTCATGAATATACACATATAGGCCTACTCTCGTGAAAGAATTTCGACAAAATCAAACCAATAGGCCTGTTTGGTAGCATAATAGCTTAGAACAATAAATGCAAATTAGCACCCTTTTAGCAACGCATTGGAAGCATATGTAAACAAAGATCCGAAATACTGTCGTCACTGTTATTTTTCAATAGAAAAAAACTAAAACGTTCCCAAATTGATTTTACGACAATTCAGAACCATTCATGGAATATTCAAGTAAAGAAACATTCAATAGGTAGCAAATTTCTGTGTGAGTCATACTTATAAATATATTCGTTTAAGTATACACTGTTTCTTTTTTTTGGGGGGGGGGGGTCGTCCCGTTTTTTTTTTTTTTTTTTTTTTTTTTTTTTTTTTAAACATTTTTGCGTTACTGAAAAAGACCAAACGTATAAACGAAAGATATTGCATTGTAACATTATTTTGATATTTCTGTTAACAAGAGCAGTGGACAAGTGCATTGAATTTCTGACTCAGTCAACATAATTTATTGACATCGTTAGTATTGACTCATTTCTTTCATATATTCTTCAGCCCTCTCCAATCATTGCTTATATTTGGATAAGATAATAATATAAAATAGACATATCTACTAATGGAAATGAAACCCCTTTCTAAGGAGAGATGGCTGTTTATACAATCACGTCCCAAACAAGATTTTGCTCTAGGGCATTTTCTCCGGCTGCAGTCTTCTTCTTCTTCTTTTCTATTACGACGAGTGGTTTACCCGTATCTCTCATCTTTCAAAAGGAATCTTAATTCCAAATTCAGTATTTTGAAATGAAAGGGATAAACTGAATATCTAGTTAAAGTCACTGACTCCCTATCGCAGGCGGCAATAATTCATGCGGCTATATTTTCTTCCCTTGTATTCAGTGCTTTATGGGATTTGTTCGTCGCGATATGAATAGCTAATCCTTTCGCAAACCCCTCCGGGCGATTTTTGCTCTTTAGGGTCACCATAGAAAGACTGGATTCCCATCATCCCTCGCAACATGCATCATGACTTAGGCTCATCCCCCAGCCGATTGTTCGCTACTTTATGACCAGTAACTCATCAATCAGCCCCTTGTATTAAGTGAGTAACTGATAACATTTCTTTGTAATGGGTCATTATCGGTGTAATGACCTCAGTGCATGCAAGGCTGCTCTATTACCATTGTTGGAATAACTTCAGGCCTTCGCTGTTCGATCCTGGCCTACTTTTCTTTCGAGCAGTGCCCGAGGCGTATTCCTATTTTCGGCTAGGCCGCCGCACTGGGAGCGTACGCAATGTGAGACGTGTTGGAAATTCGGGCGACAAGTCTGACAATTCAAGAATTTAAAAACATCCATAGGAAAAGATCCAGTATTGCTATATATATTGTGAAAGCGATATTATTTGAACCGAACACCCCAACAGGTTCAAGTGGGTCTAGATATGTAAAAGTACGGTCGCAAAAGCCTGTTCGATCACTCGAGCAATGTCGATCGCAAACTACTAAATAAATGTACCAATTAAACACCTGGGTAAAGACTAGACAAGTTATTTTACTGTCAAAGTAAAGGCAGACTCACACCTTTTTTTAGCCTGCGTCGGTCTACCGTTTTTGGAAATTAAAAACGCTCTCTTGACGCACAAAGTCGCAGGTTATACGGTGAACTGACGCTCGTCGTACGTTAGTCGAGCGAAAGCCAAACGTCAGTCCACCGTCTGATCTGCGTATGCTGTGCGTCCAGGGAGCGTTTTTAATTTTCAAAACCGGTAGGCCGACGCAGGCTAAACGCAAAGGTAGGCCGGGTTGCGTTTTGATTCCATCATCTGTGAATCTCTGATCAAAGACTTCAAACTACTTCATGAGGGATGAAGGGTTGACACGCCGGAAGTGCTTGCGCTAATAGTGGGTTTTCGAAATTGGTGGACAGAGGCTTTAGGATGGTGGAAAATGAGTGCGTATTTGATGTACACATTTAATTGAGTGCGTATTGATCTGCGCAACTGATCTTCGCATTTTGTTATGCGCACATCACACGCGCACTCGTGTCTACCGTCCACCGGTCACCGTTCACCAACTTCGAAAACCCACTATATTACAAATCAGGGGCATGTAACATAAAAGAAATACGATAAATCTTGCAATTAATTGCATATCTTTGGTACACATTTTGCCATAGACTTACGATAAATATTTATCGTAAGTTTAATTGCATCTTTTATGTTACAGGCCCCTAGTCTACGCTCGACCAATATACAAAGTTGAATTATTGCGAACGTTTTTTTTTTTCTTTTTCATAATGTTGAATAATATATGATAAATGATAAATTGTTTTGTTCCTCGAGTGGTTTTAAGATTGGACTGATATCACTGACGAATGAACCATTTCACGATTTAGAATAAAAAGCACCATACTAAAACCCTTGATTGAGAAACGTTTGTTGGTGACACTAAACCACAAGAAAATGAGTCAAAATCTACTGAATAGAGGATTCAAGTGTCTCTACACATAGGGAAATGAGGTAAAGAGGAACATCTGCGAAAAATTTTGCCTTGGAGGCAGAGATAAACGTTTTCTTTATTCACGCTCCCATAAGATTTCTAAGGAAGCAAATATGGGGTATTTGCCTCCACATAAGGCCTCCAACATCCTTGGTTTGTTTAGTAAATCCAGCTTTATTGCTAAAAGGTGGTAACTTAAATGGAAAAGTATGCTAGAATTAAAGTGCTAAATGAATTTCATTTCAATACTTTAAAAGATAGAATTTTGGAATTCTAGATAGGAACATTCTTGTAAGGCACTAGAAGTTCATTTCCCATGCCGAGTGTTATCTGTTCAGATCGTTTCACCGCTAGCCATGGAAATAATTTCAATACTTTAGAAGTATACCCCGATAGTAGTTTAGCACAGTACTGGATTAGCTTTACATGCCTACTAACGAGCTTTTGTGGGTTTTATGATACACATTAAAAACAAAACTTCCCCTCAAAAATTACATGTAAGTAAAGAATACATATTCATGGGAAACGTGCCCATGGGCGCGCACTGGCACGTAATCCATTAACCGACTTGACATAAGCCTAGGTGGTAAGCCACACGCCGGATGACAGGGCTTCTCTCACCGTCATCTTGCCCGCAACTCGCCCGTGGCATTGCCTCGTGTTCATCACTCAGTTCTCCGGTCACAGGAGAATCGCGAGAGCTGGGGACAATCTTGGCACCGTTTCTTTTTCTGCAACAACTCGCTCCAATTGGATTCTTTTCACCTGTCAGTCCCTCCTCTTGTTTCTTTTTATTTATGTTTAGAAGGGAACCTTTGGCATCATTGCTGAACTGAAAGGGGTTTGATCCACAGGAGATTTGGGGTGATTTCTATCCGAACAGTGAGGGCGCGTTTGGCATCTCTAAAGTGGCGCGAAATATGAATAGTATACATTACGAAGAGCCTCATTGATTTGACCAAGAAGAATTGTTGTAAAGCCATAGAGGTACGGCTATATACCTCCATGTGTAAAACTCACATCGAGCTGATTTGACAGGCCAATATTTCGCCCTACCACACATGCCTATAGTCTAGTGTGTGTATTAAAAGAAAGACACCCCCTCAGGTGCATTCCAGCAGGCCAACATATTTTTTGAATGAGCATAGAACGTGTGATTTTGTTTAGACCGTTTCGCATTCTACCACCTCTCCAATTACGTGACATTATTAGCAAATGATACAAAATACAAAAGAACACATTAGTGGCACACTTAAACATTTTACCAATTTGGGCATATTACGGAAAACGTCAACAAGCGTTGAACTCTAAAATGTTTCCAAAAGGTTATTTACATTACAAGGTCAAATTGGATGCTGTGAGTAATTTAGAACCTTTTCACAGAGCTTTTAGAGGCTCAAAATTTTTGGACAAGTAATTGTTCATATAGGACCCTTTAAGAACTATTAAAAAAGTTCAAACCAATTCTCTACTCTCTCTGTTTTAAACTAGGAATTGCTATAGGAAAAGTATTTAACCGGTGAAATGTATTGTAGGAAAAACACTATGAAGTGTCACAAATCACGAAAATCATTTCCCTATTTAAGAAATGGTTTGCTTTTGATTCGCCTCGGCGCAAGTGGGACGGAAAAAAAGCTGTTTTGAGAATACAAAGTAGAGTATTTTTTTATTATCCCAGCACCTCCGAAACTGAGTAAATCCATTGAGGACTGAGGGGGCTTTTATCTGATCATTTCCAAAATTTTACTTCTGATATTTCTGATCATCTTCACCGTGTCATGCCATAAAGCGCTCGAGGCTAGATATGAAATGAACGACGACAAGCCACATAGTTCCGCCTGCGTGCTATTTAGGAGTATACACAGTGGGCAAATTGCACATAAAGGTTGGACAAAAGAAAGAAATCACACTCAAGGAACCACATTTGATTAAAAAAAACAAGAGAAGTTTCCTTCCTTCTTATCCTGCAAAGAAATGTAGAACATATTTCGCGCATGTGTACCGGATAAACAGGGAAACTACATTCTTGTATGTGCAAAAGCTATTGCGAAGGTTTGGATTTTAAGCTGTTTACTTTGTCTTTTATCTTTGTCATTTCAGCTCACAGTGATATCCTATGTTTCTAGTAAGATGGAGATGAAAAAGTGAAAATGATAATGCGGAATATGTCCCCGGGTCGTAATGGGAAAAGACATGTGTATGCCCGATAACCTAATCCAAATTTATACCTTTATACACATCGTACCTCTTTAGGGATACAGATGCCATTATAACCGGGAGAAGAAGAAGAAGAAGAAGAAGAAGAAGAGGGGGAGAGACAAAGATAGATAGATAGATAGATAGATATATCGAGAGAGAGAGAGAGAGAGAGAGAGAGAGAGAGAGAGAGAGA
>BQKZ01011519.1:4905-16021 GCA_036244855.1 Temnopleurus reevesii | reverse complement strand
ACCTAAACTTTGCCCCACTGTACAATGAAATTACATACCATGGTATGAAAGTCACGACCAGTTTATTCCCCACTGGACTAGTGATAAGATGCTATGAAGGGATAAAGAGGTTATTAGAGCAGAACGGCCCGATGTGCGGGGGTCACGTTCCCTTACCGCCCCTGGGTGATTATTTGTTAATGGAATGATTTAGGAGCAGTCAAACAAGTTGGTGGACCTTTCTTTCTTTCAAGCCCTCCTCCCCGTTTAAAAAAAAATACTTGTATACTGCATTATCAAGTTCATGCACTCCCTGTCTTTACACTCTCCTCCTTTTCTCCCTCTTGAATCAATTTGGGTGACTTCAAGTACGGTGTTGAACGCTGGTGTTGGTGTTGCAGCAAAACCAACACCAGCCTCAACACCAAACTTGAAGTCTGTCGGTGTTTGGAGTAGACCTCGCAAGATTCTGACGTATTTCCGGTCGTTTCTGTATCACTTCTGTAACCTGACCAACGTTGTTGGAGCTCAGTATACGGACCGTTTTGCTCTCTCAACACCAACACCAACACCAACACCGAACACCGTACTTAAAGTCACCCATTGTCTCAGACTTCACCTCCATATACCTAAGTACGTTTTAAGGGCTTGGAATGTAATTCTCTTGAACTTAAAAAAAAGAGTTTAACATGTATCTTAATTCTCCTCTGAAGGGAATTACGAGATACACAGAATTAAAGAAGGTAAAGGAGGTGAAAGAAGGAAAAAAGAAGATGAAGAAAAAAGAAAGGAAGAGTGAAAAGCGAAAAGGGGAAGAGGAGGAGAAAGGAAAGAGGACAAAGAAAACGGTAAATAAGTAACGGATCAAGGATCAAGAGGATTAAAAGAGAAGGACGACGAGGGAGAGGATGAAGAAGAAGAAAAAGAAAATAATGACAGTGAAGAAAGAAAAATATGAGGAAGTAGAGAATAGACAAATAGGAAAGAAGAGGGAAAATGAGGACAAGGGAAAAGTAAATGTGAAATGAAGAAAGGAAGAGAAAAAAGGAAAAATTACAAAAAAGTGACGAAGAGGCAGAAGCTAAAAAATGAGGCTGAAAAACTAACAGTTGATGGTCATGGTATGATTTATTCAGTCTCAGTATTTTCTTCACGGTGAGCAGTATTGAATCTAATCCTGCTTACTATACGGAACAATGGTAAAAATACATTTTATACAATGGTACAGAATTTTTCCCGAAAAATTCTCCTTGACCAAACTTTGAAAAATGTTCAAAGTAGGTGTAATACTAACAGTAAATCGGAATACATAACCACTGTACAAGTTTCAATAAACAGCATTATTGTCATATATATATTTTCAGTATAATTTCTATCGAGTCGCACCACAGAACATGATCATTGCATAATACATGGTAAGGCCTAAATGTTACACATTCAGTATTATTTACAAGCAGGAAAACAAACACTTTTAAGAGTACTATTATCTTGGTTTAGTATTATCATGATAAAGCACCTGAATATATACAAAAGCATAACACTAATTACTGTACTAGAAATACATGGTTACTGTGTAAAAAAGAAAAAAGGAAAAAAAAAACCGTGATACTCAACATTTCAGAGTGGGGTAAAACCAGCACAGGTTCATTAATAATCACTTGCATATTATCTCTAAATTTACAAATTATGTTAGCACTAGCACAGAGTGAAGAAAAAACAAAGCATTGGAATTGGGAAAGGAATACAATAAAATGGTGATTAAATGACCGAAAATCAAATTGAAACTAAAACTAAATTTTGGAATTATTACCAAAGAGAATTGTAATTATCAACTCACTTGATTTTTCAAAAATAGGAAATTTAAAATGCAATGATATATACCCTTGGGAACAGATTCCAAACAAAACGGTAAAAAATGCAGGGATTAAAAGAACAACTACTACTTTTTGCCAACAATTTTGGTTATTGCACTGAATTGTGGTTTGAAGTCTTGGCAAAGGAACAAACTGACAAAATTCAACACAACAGCATTGAAATGAAGGGGAGAAATATGAACAAAAATCAAAGTTCATAAACAAATAAAATCTGATTTTTATGACTAACTCCCCAAAGATATAGGTTGGTTTACATGTAATCAATAAAATGATCGATTTTCGAAATATTAAATGGAGAGACAAATTTCATTTTTTGTGAGATACTATGAAATTTAAGAACAAAGAAAAGTAAACAACTCCCTATTCACAATAGCTCTGGCAGACAAAGTAGATGAACTTCCCTATCGTTCAACAAAAATTGTGCAACTGCAAATCCAATTGAATGTATACTACACCTTGCAATATCTAGTTTTCTTCAAGATCGACATCTGTTCTACATATCCTTGCAGAACAAGTGGGAAGGAAATTGCTTAGTGCATAATAGCCATTGCAAGGAATTGAACGAGAAGCTGTTAATTTTGTCTGATTTCAATGTCTTTTGATTTCAAAGTGAAGGTGACGAACATCTGGCAGATTTAAGACTCTTAAGTTCCGGCTGCGAGGAATTCCATTGGGCATTGATAGGGATGGAGGGAAAAATGACCTACATTTGACGTCCTGAAGAAAATCAATAATACTTTGATGATTATATGGGATTTAAAATGATAAAATGTAAAAAATAAAGTCTATCCAGAAGTTAAGTGAATATCCCCTTACATCTATGCATGCTTCAAGAAGCAAAATTTCCTTTGAATAATAAAATCTATGGACATTCATCGATAAAAATAATACAATCTAATTTTTTTTTTAAATGTTAGGTTTGCCTGGATAGACAGCGGAACTGAGGTGAATTAAAGTTGTTTATAAAGTGATAAGAAAATTTCATAACAGAGAAAACTAGTCATTTGATAATACTTGCAATAATACTAAAAATATGGAATATGATGCAATAATCATACTTAGTTTAATGGTGCCTTAGAATAAAATACCAGTTTCACTATTTTTCGTAAGGAATGATGCGAGATAATGGGTGCAGCATACTAGTAGTACAATTTTCAACTCAATAACTTTAAAGGGAAATGGGTGAACATGAAAGATAAAACATCACTTTATATTTTATTCCGTCAAGACCCAATTCACTGTGCATTATGTGGCTAGTGAGTGATATGTGCTCTCTGTATGTGCATAAGTGCGTAAGTGGGCAAATATCTGTTTTACAATATGCAATTCTAATCACAATTTGACTTTTATTCTACATGGCATGAGTCTGAGATCTGGTGAAATTTAAAAACACAAAAAACATCTCAGCATAGACATTTCAGCTATGAATATGATTATTAGAGTAATAATTTATCATGTATCATGTAATACATGTAGTATGATTTAAATATTCATGTCACTACAGATGTGATGAATTGGTCCAGGGCCCCGTAATATAAAGGTTTGCGATTAATTGCTAATCTGATTGCGATTGATATCAATCGCAAGTTTATGGCAAATCATGTACTAAAGTTTGCAATCAATCGCTAAGTCAAATAGCGATTAATCGCAAAGCTTTATGTTACGGGGCCCAGGAGGGATCAGCACATGGAACTACGCTGAAATATCACAGGTTTAAAAAAAAATTGTTTGGTTTAAAAATCAAAAACAAATTGTTTGGTTGTCCTCCATCAACCAAACTTCTAAACTATTTTTATTTTCACTCGATTAAATATCACAGCAAAAATACCAAAAACATGAGAAATCTAACCTGAAAAGTCATGTTCTGGTATCTTTTGGGCTATTAACTCCCTTCCACATTTTATTTTCCACATGAAATGTGACTGAAAAAATAAAAAAATTAATCAAATATTTGTTTTATGAAAGGACACTATTTTTCAAACAATGCATTCGAGGTCAACCCACCATTTTTTGCCTGATATTGAAATTAAGCAAATTTTTTCTTTACGAATGATTGAATATCATGAATATATTAATTTTCACATCTTGAAGAATATATAATTTGTAACTCATCTCTTTAAGTACAACAGCCAAAGAGTAAATGTTAAATACTGAGTAAGTTTTATATCAATCTGCGAAATAAATTTTGATTTATGTACATTGAGAATTGGTCAGTTTGGTTATACATGTATAATTCCTCTTTACACTTTATGTGGAAGAAACCTTTATAATACTGCTCCACTGAATATAATCATGATTACAAGTTATTTGTGTTTACTAAGAAATTTTACTTTGAAGTACGTCATGTTAATCTGGACTCCACATTCCCGCATTTACATATTCAGAAAGGAACAAGAAAAAAAAACCCAGAAATTGTATACTTTCATAGAAAATTTGCTAAGTTTTAGACAGATAAAATGTATAAAATACGTAAACAGAGTAATAAAAATGAATCAGAAACAATTTCACAAGCATAAGCACTTAATATCTCTTTGTAAACAAAAATTAATTCCAAATTTGCCATGATGTCAAATTCTAGTGTTTATTCTAAATATCAGCAAAGCTCTTGTTTATTCTAAGGCTTTCATACGTGCTACATAGTCTGCGTGTAGAGGCCTATATGATACATAAACAATTACAAATCATGATATTACAATGACCACTAACATATTTGTAACAAAAATATATACACATTTTACATTATCAATATACATTTGAAGTATTATTATAAAGAAGTGTCCAGTATCCTTCAAGTTTCTCTGAATATTTACATAATGCTCTGGACAGATATGCTGGATAAGGTAAACAAAAGCCACAAGATAATGCATTGTGAAATGGTGGACAGAGCAGCCGGAGAAAATAAAGATAAAGAAAAGACTATCATTAGCTCAAATTCAGTGAACATCTGTTCCACATTTTATGGTAGAATTGCAGGGAGAGTCTCCAGGGGCCTATAACATAAGAGAGATTGCAATCAATTTCAAATCTTTAGTACACAGTATCCAATAGACTTACGATTGATTTCAATCGTATAACTGGTATTGATTGGAAATCTTTATGTTACAGGGCCCTCACCATTATGCACACTGAACAGAACTAACAAAAATATTGGACAAGGCAAACAACTCCCATTCAGGCCTTCAGGATAGCTGTATAATACACAAAAAATTTCCTTCCCTCTAATTCTGCAAAGAAATGTGGAACAGGTGTTGTATCTGTTCACTGAATAATCAGGGAATCCACTTTCTTTTGATTTGCTACTGATGTTGTGTAGGACTGAATGGGAAGAATTTACTTCTTCCTGAATCTCTGTCTGTCTAGCTCACAGTGAGGGCAGAATGACTGGTTCACAATGAAGCCCAAACGTAAGGTTTCAGAAACTAAGGGGGTGTTGTTCAAAAGTTGCAATTGATCGCAAGTTGCAGTTGATCGGAACGTGCCAATCAAAATCATTGTTTCATGCGCGTCTTCTTAAATGCGCATACCGTGCGCGAATGAAAATGCGTGTTACAATGTGCAAAGTTGCAGTTGATTTGCAGTTGATTTTGAGCAACGCCCCCGAAGACAATCTTATAAAAGCTTATACATACGTGCAGCTGTTCAACTCACTAAGGTGCCCCTTTTTGATTAAAAAGATGAGGATGCAACTTGTACTCACTCTCTCTGGTGTCTTGTTTAAGTCGAAAAAGCGATAAGGCAACTTGTTCAAACTCCCCATCATGATGCACGTATAAGCTTACGCACCACTGTTGTATTTTGTCAAACCGTAAGGTTTCTGCTCTAGGTGCAAACCTAACTTCTATCTTGTCCACTGTATTTATCTGTCAGATTCATAATGATAAACTGCAGCACAACAAATCAAGAGAAAATGTTATGTGAGGGCTCAGAATCAATAATGAGTTGTCAGAATGTCATATTTCAATATTTTCCTGATGATCTGGGGAAAAAATCCACATGAAGCATATACTCTATAAGCTGAAATTTTTGCTGAGGATTTATTATCAAGAATTTCGCAGCAATTCATTCACTTCAATTTCGTACTCGTTAGGATGCCCATAGACTACATAGCGTGAAAATAACAACTCATCGATGTGTGAATTTGTTAAAATTGATGTACAACAAATTCCTGGCCTTTACATTACAGTATAGAAACAGAATGAGCCAATAACTGGATTAGTCTACATGTATCAAAAAATTCTTTAATTACTAGACTTTTTAAAGGTTAAAATGCCATTCATAAAATAAAGTTTACTTTTTTTAACAACTCCTCAGCATCACTTTCAGTAAGGACATATTCACAAACTAAGTGAGCACTTTAATTGTCATTTATTTGTGCCTTGATAACAAATTCGTCTTGCCGCTTCCTTTTTGCCATACAGTATACATTATAACAAAATACATGTGGTAAATGTGGTACGTAGTTTGTGGTTAATCTATTGTATACTGTTACACCTTAATGTATCACATTTGCAAGAATGGCCTAAAAGACAATCACATTTTCTCATGATACATACTGTTAAAAAAGGGAACAAACATGTTTGGCAGAGCGTTTTAGTGATGTAAAAATATATTTGAAGAAAATTGTTGCCATCCCCAGAAAGATAAGATACCATTTGAGAATATATGTAGACAGAATATAAATTGTCATGTTATACTCCAAAATATAAAATTTGTACATTTATCACCACAATCGATGGATGAAGATTTTGTGACCATGATTTTTTTTCTTCTGAAATTCAGGTATAAGATTTTTGCAATTGATGATTATTACAAAGATGTGCACAGTTTATCATGCACAAAAGCAAAAAGAAAAGTATCAAATTATACTTTCGTAATGTTCCATCTAAAACAAGTTAGAGATAATAATGTATATAAAGCAAAAAAAAATGCAACCTTGAATTGAGTAATTTTGCAAGTAGCACTTGGCAGACCAATATATCACATATCTCAATAAAATCATTAAGATGCCACCTGAAAATCATATTCCTTTGAGTTTTCGTTCCACTTCTGCAACGTAGAATGTATTGTGACGTCGGTGTATTAAGTGAATTATAAATAATTCAGAACCACATCATACCATCATGAATGGCATCCGTCTCCTCAGATAAGATTCTCCGCGACTGATGTCTATTCAATGTTCTCTCAAGAAGATTTGCTTCTAAAACACAAATAAACCTTGTTCTTTCAAGGAAATGGTGCATAACAAAGGATACAATATTCCATATTTAGAATAATTACTTACACAATCAGAGTTGGCACCCCTTATCCTAACAGTAGAGGCAGAGAACAGGTGGGACAAGAATATCACAAATAAAAATGCTTGTGTGTTCACTTCATTTCCTTGTCATTTTGCAAATGATTACGATTCAGCTAGGATCGTAAGCTCAAGCTCTTTTTCACTTCATTTAACCACACAGCTCTTCATCAATGGATAAGCAGGTTTCAGCAGTTCTCTCTATCTTTAAACAAAAATTGATGAAAATGTGTGTAGCCTGGTCTAGGTTTTGAATTTCCTGACGACCGGAGACTTGAGATGGACAGCGCTACCGGCGGAGATGATGGGTAGTCTGTTGTTACGATGGTAGTTGATCAGGTGACTTACGCTGTCAAACTCCTTGTCCTTTGTTCTTACCTGCAACCATGAGAGAGGTAGAAAAAAAGGAAGTATCATTTATAAATATAATGCTAACCTCCAACCTTTCAGACTAAAAAAATTTCAATGCAATCAAAATTTACTATTTTAAACCCAATCTGAAATATTAAATTACTAGAAATGATGATCATCATGGTGAATTGCAATATAAAAATCAATCCAAATATTTACTGGTTAAAATATGAAATTTTGAAGACGACTTTGCTTGTGTATGTGACATCTCCAGAGGTGCCAACATAAATTGGTAATATTCTCCTATTCCGCTGGCTAAGGGAGAACTTCATTATTTGGAACATTGCTGTACATATAAACTAAACTTAGGGGGTGCTGTTCAAAAGTTGCAATTGAGTACAAGTTGTAGATGATCGTAAAGCACCAATCAAAATCATTGCTTCAGGTGCGAATAGTAATGCCATTACAATTTGCATATGATATGCAGTTGATTTGTGTTCTGCACATCAAAAAATTATACTAATCAATCCTATTAGTTTTTTTTTCTCAGGGTTGTCTTATTTTTTTGAAGCAATTTGCTTACAAGATAATCCTTCTTCTATGATTTACATGTTATACAGTGTATTGTTGACTAATTGTCATCACAGTTTAAAGCATCTTATTTTATATTTATGTTCATTTTTGTGAACTTTTGTCAAAAAGATACTCTTGAATCATGTTATTTTTTTTTTACTGTACTATGAAATTATGTTGTATGCTAAAGAAAATAAATAAACTAAACTAAACTAAAACTAAACTACTTTGCAGCAACACCCCCTTAGAAAGATATACTACACTCAGATGAATAAACTAGGTGCACATACATTTCCCTGAGGGACATCCCATAACATGTGCTTGGGTGCAACATTTTGTATCCCACTTGGAACATAATGGGTCTTGATAGAATTAAAGAAACTATAATATACACTTATGGGTGTTGCTAGAAAGTTATGATCGATTGCAAGTTGCAGTTTATCTACATGCGCCAGTAAAGAGTTTCATATAAAGCGTCTTGTCACAGATGCAGACAGTGCAAGATTAGAAATGCTTATTTAGACTAGTTGCAACCACTTGCACCTTTCTAGCAACATCTAATAGATGAACAAACAAGGTCCACGTACCTTTCCTTGTGGGTCAACCAATAGCAGGTGTTTCGGGACTCCGTTTTGCATCCCACTGAGAACATACTGGTCCTTGGCCGTGGTGCTCTCCCTCACCAGGAAGTCCCCATCGTTGCTTAGCAATGCTTCACCCTCCTTCCTGCTCATCGGACCATGGAACCATTCCTCGTTGTACAGTGGATTGGAGGGTTGGGCTGGAGCTGCATCTTGGTGTTGGTGGTGAGGGTGATGATGGAGGCCAGAGGTGGCACCGAGAGCAGATGGGTTGGAGGGTTGCTTGGCTGCTTCCGGGTTGAAGGGTTCTGTATGATGGAAAGAGAGAGACAGAGAGAGAACATGGTGTAAAAAAATGCATGTTAATAATTGACAACGCTGGAGGAAGAGAGTTTGATGGTTGAGATAATGGTGTTTCTCTTCGTAATTATGATGGTGTTAATGACCGTTTTTGTGAGGGTGATGGTGAATGTGATGGTATACATGGAACCATTCCTCGTTGTAGAGAGGATTTGAGGGTTGGGCTGGGGCTGCATCTTGGTGTTGGTGATGGGGATGATGATGGAGGCCAGAGGTGGCACCGAGAGCTGGTGGGTTGGAGGGCTGTTTGGCTGCTTCTGGGTTGAAGGGTTCTGTATGACAGAGAGAGAGAGAGAGAACATGTGGTAAAATGTGTACCAATAATTGACAACGCTGGAGGAAAAAGTTTGATGGTAAAGATTATGGCGTTTCTCTTGTAATTATGATGGTGTTAATGACCGTTTATGTTATGGTGTTATGGTGTTATGGACCATGGAACCATTCTTCGTTGTACAGTGGGTTGGAGGGTTGCGCAGGGGCTGCATCTTGGTGCTGATGATGAGGGTGGTGATGGAGGCCAGAGGTGGCACCGAGAGCTGATGGGTTGGAGGGTTGCTTGGCTGCTTCTGGGTTGAAGGGTTCTGTATGACAGAAGGAGAGAGACAGAGAGAGAGAGAGAACACGGTGTAAAATGCATGTTAATAATTGACAACGCTGGAGGAAAGTTTGATGGTGAAGTTTATGGCGTTTCTCTTCGTAATTATGATGGTGTTGATGACCGTTTTTGTTATGGAGATGGTGTATGTGATGGGACCATGGAACCACTCCTCGTTGTAGAGTGGGTTGGAGGGTTAGGCTGGGGCTGCGTCTTGGTGCTGGTGATGTGGGTGATGATGGAGGCCAGAGGTGGCGCCGAGAGCTGATGGGTTGGAGGGCTGTTTGGCTGCTTCCGGGTTGAAGGGTTCTGTATGACAGAAAGAGAGAGACAGAGAGAGTACATGGTGTAAAATGCATGTTAATAATTGACAACGCAGGAGGAAAATAGTTTGATGGTGAAGCTCATGGCGTTTCTCTTTGTAATTATGATGGTGTTAATGACTGTTTTCTATGGTGATGGTGAATGTGATGGTATACATGGAACCATTCCTCGTTGTATAATGGGTTTGAGGGTTGGGCTGGGGCTGAATCTTGGTGTTGGTGATGATGGAGGCCAGAGGTGGCGCCGAGAGCTGATGGGTTGGACGGTTGTTTGACTGCTTCCGGGTTGAAGGGTTCTGTATGACGGAAAAAGAGAAAGAGAGAGAGAGAGAGAGAGAGAGAGGGAGAGAGAGAAGGACGGTGTAAAATGCCATGTCAATAATTGACAACTCTGGAGGAAACAAGTTTGATGCTGAAGATAATGGTGTTTTAACTTGGTGAATATGATGGTGTTTATGACTTTTTTATGATAATGGTGTATGTGATGGCATTTGTGATATCAGTGGTGATTGCCATATTTTCACTGGTAATAATGATGATTATGATGCCTGTGATTGGTGTGGTGTTCTGATGATGATGACAATAGTGATAGTGACGATAGTGATGGTGTTTATGGTGATGGTGATGATGTTGATGGTGATGATGTGATGACAGTAAAAATGCAATGATGATGTAACGACAGAGGTAGCTAAAATATGTAGGATTAAATTAATATTTTGATGTTTTAGTAATAAACAATTAAAAATCAATGTATCATGATAATAAGATTGGTTGAAGAGGTCTAAATTAAAAACATCAAATAAATGAAATAAACAACTAAATTAAGAGAATACACAATAATACAAAAGACTGTATCCATCATTGACAATAAAAAGACATGTTTAACCCAAAAATGCATAGTCAAGTTGAAAATACTTGCACAGAATGTCCCAATGCTTTAAAAATAATTACCATTTCTTATTAAGAATAATGAGAAGGAAAGATTCACACAAGACTTTCCTACAAGTCTCTAGAGTGACCTTCATCCTTATCTACCACACCCATTCTACATGAATGATTTATTTCTCTAAAAGAATGATAAAAAAGAAAAGAACACACAAGACTTTCCCAAGAATCTCCAGAATAACCTGCATCCTCATCTATCGCACCCATTCTACAAAAATGATTTATTTCTCACCAAGAATGAT
>BQKZ01011517.1:0-13199 GCA_036244855.1 Temnopleurus reevesii | reverse complement strand
GTCAAAGGTCAAAGGTCACAGGGCCAAAAAACTTGTAAAAAATCACCCAAATAGCTTGTTACCGCAATAAGTTCAGAACTGCTGTACATATTTTAACCAAACTTGGCTCAAGTATGTATAAGCATGTAAGGATGAATTTAATAGATTTTCGGTTCAGTGGGTCAAAGGTAAAAAATCACAGGGCAGAAAACTTGTACAAAGTCAACCGATATAGCTCACTTATAACAGAAAAATTGAACCAACGTCTTTCAAACTTACAGTGTGTAACTCAATTATGTATAAGCATGTGAGAAGAACTGATGAGATTTTGGGTTCATGGGGTCAAAGGTGGCAGTGCCCAAAATTTGTAAAATGTTTTTGATTTCTGATGGCATGGAACAAGCCGTACATATCTTTCTGATTGCGTGATGGCGGAGGCATAAATTTCGACCGTGCGCGGTCGAGGATTCATCTAGTTCACTCTGAGCTCTGCTCACTCCTTTTCAAGGCTATTTCTTGTAAGATGCTCGTATACACCACTTGATGCAAGCGCAAACCTTATTTTAATATTTCTGCGCTACACGAGTGCCATTATTCAAATGAACATTATGCTTTAATCACTCATTCATAAAACACTAGTCAAAGCATTCAAAGCGTATTTGAATAACACTTTTTTACCAGATGAAATTCACTAGTATCAATCTAAAAGTAGATTGAGCACCAATTGTTTTCATTTTAAACATCTATTATGTAATAAATTCATTATACAGTGTATGATGCTTTCTTAGATTATGCATTCGTACTTGTGGTTCCATAGAATAAAATCTCACAAATGTGAATAAATCTTCCAAAACATACATTTTCCAACAAATGCATACATGGATTCTACCGGTAATTCTCCATGACTATTGAACAAAAATTGTAAAGGTTTAAAAGCCATTGTCAATTCCTAATTTGGAATGTTTTCTATCAAAAACTGAAAAAGTTACCTATATGATTTAAAATACTGTAAAACAAGAATTTTTGTGAACATTTCATTTAAAAAAATTCAACGAAGAGTCGACGTTCCGCAAAAGGAAATACACATGAAAGTAAGAGTCATCGTCATATATTGAATACCAATTCATACTGCTTTCACTATCAATGAGTGTTAAATTGATATGGACTATAAAACTTCTACACATACAAAATAGCGACGAAATAATTCTTGTGCAGTTTCATAGTCTGAAAATTTCTGGCTTTATATTATTAAAATGAACATTTATTTTTATAATAATACCAAGAATGAGTCAAATACGCTTGGCCATCAAAACCAGACAAGGAAATGAAAGTTCTCAAGTAAAATGTACACAAATAGCTTTAAAAGCAAACTAACATTTAACATAAGTATATTTAAATGGTTGTGCACCATGGCATGGGAGATGTTAAAGGTGCCAAATAATAACTTGAAAAAACATGTAACATAAAAAAGTGGTTCTGCTTTGGGGTGTTTTATAACAAATTCAACAAAAAAAGTGAAACTACTAGCAACATAAGGACAAACAATAAAAGAGTCCCAGTAAAATGAAATAGATAAAGGTAAAAGAAAAGAGGGAAAGGAATCACACGGAGTATTGTGAGAGAGAGGTGTGAAAAGAGTCTACCCCTTATTAGAAATATTTGGCAAACTGATAGCAATCTATTTCAATTGCTCATGACAGATACACCTGGCTGGTTATATCTGATGTTGTGTGGTGTTTATCAATATACTTCACTTGGCACAGCTCTACATCCTCAAGATATATCCCAGATTAACCTTGTGGGCGTATTTGGAAATTGTTTGTTGACTGGTGGGACTACAAGCACAAACATTGCTATGGCGACATTCTAAAGTAGGGAAAGGGAAAGGATCAATAAGTAAAAATGGAATGTTGTTTTGACTGCTATTCACGAGTGAATGACAAAATGGAAAAGAAACATTACAACAATGGATAAAGATGTAAGGATTAAAATCATTATGAAATTAAAATAATCCAGGTATTTATGAAACAGATTTATCTTGTTTTCTAATATTATAACATTGGAATAAAATAAAGAATAACTTTCTCATAACTACATACAGATACACTTTTTGGTATAGTTTGAAGTTTCTTTCTTGTAGTTTGAATGGAAAGGAATTGGATGGATCTGGTGCAGCAAACATCAAAAACATGGCGCAAGCCTCAAGGCTCTTGGGAAACATTTCAGCGGATAAAAGACATTTTAACAAGAATTTAAATACAGTGGAATCTCATTACAACAAGGTCCTTGGGACCAGAAAAATTGGCTCTTTATATTGAAACCTTGAAACATCAGGGCTAACGTACATTGCAATACAAAAAAAGATGGGACCAGGGAAACGGCCTCGTTATAACAAGAGTTTGTTACATTAGCACACTGAATGATGAAGTTCCACTGTATGTCTATTTAGCAATAAATATAATTGAAATTTTTTTCAATAATAGTAAAAGTAATAATAATAATTAGATAATTTATATAGCGCGGTCACTATATGGATATACTCTACTGTCACTCACAATCATATAAAGTAATAGAGTAATGATGGCTGCATGCATGACCTTTTAAGAAGTCAAATACTAGAAACAATAACTTAACTAACAAACATAGACACTTTTTTAATTTACTTGAAAAATTGCACAGAAATCCTGAATAATTAGCTAATCTTAGTTAATTTGAAGAAAGATCTTTTTCAAATTTGGACTATTACCAAGTTCAATAAATTAGACAATATTTGGACAAATTGATTGATGTCAAATTTCACCCCAAAAATCTTTGAAAAATTGAAATAATATTGGCTGCGATGGTTTACCTATATTTTTTTTGCTTAACAATATGGTATCATCTTTATGTATAAAATGAAGCACAGAGAAAGTAAGTCAGGAATTAAAAAAAATAATAAAAGATGGTGCCTAATATCATGGTCACAGTCAAGTTCTTTTCAATGAAAAATAAATTAATGCCAAATGATGGAATGTTAAAGACATTAAGTAACATTCCATGTTATGGTTATGAGAAAGAAAGTCACTTGTTGAATCAGTATCGAAATGACACTGACAGAAGATGTCTGAATTACAATTATTGTACATTTAAAGTGGCAAAGTGCAAGTCAACAATTTTGCTTTCCCATTATCACTATAAAACTGAGGACAATGAGATCACTGGATCATATCTACTGTTCTTAGCTTTGATAGTGGTAACATGTAGCAAATAACTCTGACTTGCACTAATGGTAATCATTGTAAAGTAATCTTGTCGATATCGTCACATACAAGCTGTTATTTATGCTCAAGTGTAAGTTAAAGGCGACACTATAGGTTATTATAATGAGGTAATCTTGTTGATATAGTCACATACGAGCTGTTAGTTCTGCTCTGGTGTAAGTTATAGGTGTTACAGACTTGTACCATTGTTGCACGTTTTCAAAAATGACAAAGTCTATAATTATTCTGTATAAAGCACAAATTGAACATATAGGTCTTCTGCTGGTGTGTGTATGGCTTCATTCATTTCATAAATGTTAAATTGAACAAAAGTAGCATTCGTGACTTTATATAATTCTTTTATTTCTACAATTGAAATCTTGTACAATGCATGGGCCTACAACTTTGCTGTAACCGATTTAGCAATTAAGGCTACATCTATTGTACAATGATTTGTCAGAGAATTATGATTAAAGTTCATTGTAATTCTGAATTTGTATTATTTAATGGTCCCTTACTTTGAAGAGTTCAAAACCAAGAAACAACAAAGCAAAAAATGTGATGAAGTAGTGTTGAAATAGAGATATAGAGTGAGGTGGCCATGTGGTTTAGCAATTCTGAATTTAAATTCTTTGATAAAAATACAATACATGTATTGACCAAGAACTGCTTCAGAAAAAGTCTGATATCCACATGAAAACATGCTCTTTTGTATACAAAACTGTATGTTCTTTGTCAAAAATGAATTAAAAGAGCCTGGACATCTAGTTTCAGCTGAACAGTTGCATCCATGATTGACCCCTTAGAATCATAAGGTCTGTTAATAAAAAGTGTTATCCCTGATTTGTACAGGATCCCACCTGTTAATAGGCAATGAGTTACTTTGTAAAGAAAGGAGACATCATTCTCTGTGGACGCCTATACGATTCGGGATCAATCGACTCCTACATTTAGGTTCATGATATGGACCCATAATTCACTCATACTGTACTCTGATGGATCATGCTAGGTCACATGGTAATTATTGCAGTCATAGAAATCTTCACATTCTTACAGCTGAGTTGGTTTGAAGTCCATTAGGTGAATGATTGCAGGAATAAGACATGATTCTATGACAGATGAAGGGCGAGGGCCACAGCAATGCCAGCAATCAACACTGATAGTCCAATCAGAAGGTACTTTGCCTGCAAAGAAAACAATGGTAATTTGAGAGATTTTGGAAAAGGGAGCACTAATTTGCTATGGCAACAATGGCTCTAATGGATAACCTCCACAGTATAACTTCAAACCTAACTCAAAACCTTACGCTTATCCTAATCCTTACACCATTCTAAAGCATAAATCCAATTATAGCCCAATACTCTGAATTTATGTCTTACAAGAATCAATGTTCTTCTTTTACCACAAAATCAGGGTGAATAATGCCTGCAATGAAATTGTTTGGTTGCCCTCCACCAAATGACCAAAAGATAATTTTTGACCTGATATTTATTATTAAAATCATTTCAGATCCCTTTTTTTCCTTTTCTGGATTATTTTGCCTTCTAATTCTCATACGTACAACATGAATTATATTAACTTTTAATAAGTAAAATGCTCCTTTTCTGACTGACTAACAGCAATTTGAAAACACAAAACTTACTGAACGACCCATTATTGAGGGTGGGTCAGAATTCACTAGATTGTACCCTTCACTTACTCTTGAGCTCTTGTTCTCTGTTTTCTCAGTCACAGCTGCCATATCCCCGACCATTCTTTGGTACATCTCCTTCTCTGATTGAACCTCTTTCTGGTATTTCGCTGAAAGTTTGGCAAGTTCTTGGTGGATGGTCTAGAACAAAATAAATTACTTACATCAATTTACTTTACAACATTCAAAAGTGATTTCAAATTTTCATAATTTTGCTACACAGTTAACATTGCCTAGGTCAAACTTGTCTGAGTCTAATAATTGCCTAAGTCGACAGGATTACTAACTGATACATGGAGAGGACGCTCCCTCAAATGCGTACATATATATATTAAAGTTTTTGACCTCACCTTATGACTTTCTACAACTGACTTTTACAGTGACTGGCACACAGGACCTTTTTGTGTCAAAGGTGCCAAAACCCTACAACAACAACAACATGTTTTGGAACAAATTATATAAAACCTGTGGTAATTATCTTTTCTCAGTCAAACAGAATTTTCAGAATCCAAGAGACTTGACATAAGCAGAGTTATCGATACATAACAGTCTGGAATATATACATTTATAACAGCTTGAAGTGATTAACATATCATATGTTGTGGTAACTGATACAGCTAGAATGTGTTTCAAATACTTTTTCATATTTACACTTCAAATGTTCTAATGCTAATGAAACTCAAGTATGCAAGACTTTGACATCCGTTTAAAAATCTCATGGAAACAAATGGGTATCAAAACGCTAGACATTGTATATATTTTAACAATAGATCTGTATGAAAAAATCTTAAAGCAAAATACATCAAATTAATATATAATGCTCAAAGGATAAATCAAATACCTTATTAGCTGGTTCTATTGCTAAAGCTTTCTTCAGGTATGTTTGTGCATCTGTAAACTCCTGTTGGCATGCAAGAACCTGGAGAGGGGGACAAAGAAATGAAAACTTTCATAATTTACTCACAAATAGACAGGTTGTCATTCAGCTATTTGTTTCAAATATGTCTTCCAAATTATTATGATTATCTCTTCATCATTTCATCACTTTCCAAAATAACACTAAAAATGCAATCAGAGCAGATGTATGATAATCTTGTAGATCAAATCAAATAAGCAGAAAATGGAATATGGTCTAAAGAAGATTGAAAAATGTATAAAAAAAAAGCTTCTCAACACAAATGCTGATTATCTTTTAAAACTTTTGAGTCTACATAATCTGAATGGGCACTGAATGGGCAAATATTTGATACAATATATATTTATTGAACATGGGTCAATGTTAACAGATTACAGGCGGGTTTTTAATGAATATTGTTGCATTTTCAAGTACTAATTCTCCAATTTTTGTTATAGCAATAGTAAGTGACCACTTTTTCGTCCAAGCAATATCAAAGATTAGTTTTAAACTACTCAATGGTAACTGATATGTTACTGCAACAAGTTTCAAGAAATGCCCTCCTGACCTCTAATACATGCCGTGATGTGTCCCTGGCTACCAACTTCTGTGAGATTGGCAGTAGATGGAAAGCCACAAATAGTGATAACCTCACCTTGCCTTTCCTGAACAACGCCTTGACATTATTTGGGTCCCTCGCTAGAGCTGAATTACAGGATTTGAGTGCTGCGGAGAATGCTTCCACTTTGAGTTGAGCTGCTGCTAAATTATTGAAGCACTTCACTAATGTCTCTTCTACAGGAATACCAACCTCCTACAGAAAGAAAAAAAAGAACAAATAATTGTAGTGAAAAGAGTATTTCCCATCTTTTATACTATGCAGTGCTGCAATTTGGGAAATATTTTCATGAAACCTGAAGCATATTATTATAAGGGGCTGTAAAATCCTCAAGCTAAGCCATACGACCAGATAAAAACAAGCCCTTTGTAAAGCCAATTTTCTTACATAGCAGTTTGAATTTGAAAATTTGAAAATATAAAAATGTTGAAGCAGGATTAACTGGCATTTCTGTTTGCAGCATCTTCCACAATGTACTATTTTTCACCACTTTTATTTGTGGATCTACATTCGATACCATTTCAAATTCATGATTATTTATTTCATAAAAACAGACAATAGCACTACAAGCTGTGATTTACAAATTAACAGTTTGAATAAATGGTTATTTTACTTACTGGAGAGTCCTCTAGCAAGGAAATCGCTCTGTGAAGGGAAAGTTGAAGAAAATATATTTACAATAAT
This sequence comes from Temnopleurus reevesii, assembly GCA_036244855.1. Classification (NCBI taxonomy): domain Eukaryota; kingdom Metazoa; phylum Echinodermata; class Echinoidea; order Temnopleuroida; family Temnopleuridae; genus Temnopleurus; species Temnopleurus reevesii. Next base: position 6,093 of record BQKZ01011517.1, on the reverse strand, counting down.
CAACAAAATAATACAGAGCATTAATATATTGTATGTTATTTCTGTACCAACTTTTCCCCATCAAATAAACCAGTAATGATTTATTAACAAACATAACACAAATAGGCATCGACTTATCATTTCAAACTCTATCATATTTGCAAGGGTATACCCTGAACCTTGAAATAGCAAATACAGTCTTTCATTTAAACTAATAATAATACACAAAATTTATATAGCGCTCAATTCCAAAAAATAGATTCAAAGCGCTTAACAATATAACCATAACAAATACGTATAGATTAAATTGATAACAAGTACAAAATAATGATTACATATGAATGAGAATTATCAAAACAAATACTATTAGAAACATATCAAAACATATCAAAACAAGCAGAACGAAATGGTTTCAATAGCAAGGGAAAAGATAAATATGACTACATGGTTTCTATGAATTTCTAATGCACCCAGAGTAATTGTAAGAACATACCTTGTGTATGAATTGATTGCACCAGAATAGTCCTTCCTTCCAAAAAGTTCATTGCCATACTCTCGCTTCTTGTCACTAATTGAGCAAAAGTAAAACATCATATTTACACAGTACCATCAGACAGCCTGCTGACAGAGATGCCAGCCATACAAGAATATAAATGCAGTCAAAATAATAAAGTAAATACGAAACAGATGAAAAAAAGGAAAGCAAATAAAACAACAAACAATAATAATTCGTGTGAAAATACACCTCACGTATATTCCAGAACATTTGGCATCCACACACTAGGTTTTATTACACTATATTTTGAATAAAAAGAATTTTAAAAATTAAAATATTATCTATAGCAAATATTAGCATTATTGATGGAAAATAGAGTGGAGAAAATATGAATTATATCAGAGAAAGAATGAAAACTTTGAAGTGAGTTTTGCGTGCACAATATTTGACAGAAGAAACATATTACCATCAAATGAGATATTTATTAATAGAAATTTCAATATCNAAAACTCATTTATTTCGTGAAGCTTTTCAATAATATCTTGTAACTTATGCATTATTTTAGTAACAATATCTACAGACCCTAACATCACAGCGCAGTAGAGTATATCCATATAGTATCTGCGCTTTATAAATTATCTAATTATTATAATTATTATTATGCCAGCCATTCCGGAATATAAATGCAGTCAAAATAGTAAAGTAAATATGAAATAGATGAAAAAAAAGAAAGCAAATAAAATAACAAACAATAATGATTTCTGTGAAAATACACCTCACGCATATTCCAGAACATTTGGCATCCATACACTAGGTTTTATTACACTATATTTTGAATAAAAAGAATTTTAAAAATTAAAATATTATCTATAGCGAATATTAGCATCTTTAATGGTTAATTTGTAAAAAAATGTTAGGATTTATTGATGGAAAATAGAGTGGAGAAAATATGAATTATATCAGAGAAAGAATGAAAACAATATTTGACAGAAGAAACATATTACCATCAAATGAGATATTTATTAATAGAAATTTCAATATTCAAAGTTACCCTGTTGGTATTTATTTTATTTGGGTATGATATGTGTATCCGATAGACTCCAGAAGAATTCCTGGAGCTTAAAGTAATCGATTGTTTGATTAAATGGTTAAAGAAATAAGTTAAAGAAAGGAATAGATAAAAAATGGAATGAGAGATGACACTTACGCCAGCTGACATATTTCATCTAAGCTCATGATGGCTGGTGTGGGCGGAGGGTTTACTTCTAACAGTTCAACTTCGTAAATCATATCTGTGTTCGGCAAAATCTTCGGTTCTCTACAATAAGATTCAATAATACCATCGATTACAATTACATATTAGACATTAATAACATGAATGAAAATTTACACCCCCTTTGAAACCTAAGGCACTATCTCTGAAATAAAGTCACACCCCCCCAAAAAAATTTAATATTTTTCGTTATCCAGAGTGATCGAGTTACAACAGTTTGCATTTCTACAAAACTGAAAATGTAGTCATAACCTTAAATTTTTCTTTAACATATATTCAAACGTACATCTTAGCCAAATATGTTGGGACTGAAAAAAAGGTCAGACTCATAAAAAATCACATTATGAGTAGTATAAAAAAAGAATAGAATATAAATATCTCTTGGGTTTTTTTTTCTAGGATAAATATGGAAGTTCAAGTTTAGGCAAGAGCCTAACTTGGCTATTAAGTTGCATTAGCACCTATGCTAACTTTGAGCTCCAATTAATATAATAAAATTGAATTTTTCCCTTTTAAATAGTGTCTCCTAAATTCATTGAATTGTTTAATTTTTCTTATGCAATGAAAATGTATTAGAGTATCATTGCTGATGATGATGTTATGCTAATTACATTGATAAAGTCAAAGCAGTTAAATTGTATTGACAAGAAATCACTTTCATCTTAATTCAGTACATCAATCTTAAAAAAATTGAAATTTACTCACTTTCCATATTCACTGTATGCAAATCTTGAATTTGTATGGATTTCAGCTGTCTCACCAAGCTCCATCAGGCATACACACAAGTCAATAGCTGTGGAATAAATCACATCAGAAACCATTATGAAGATACTCAGATGTATGTAATTTCAATTCATTTTGATACAAATCAATAGTATTAATCTTTACTGCTGTTATACATGACCATGATTAATTAATAAATAATATATTTGCTTATACAGTACTGCAAAGTTGGTTTGCTCAATTACAGCAAGCTATTAATTGAGATATTTTTGGGTGTTATGCATTAATGTTAAATGAATCATTAATGCATTTGTTGATGTCACTTTATCATCTGACATACATGTAATGACTAACCTTGTACTATTTCTCCTTCTCCCTGCGTGAATGTTGCCTTCTCCTGACCTTCGACCTCTGTTCCGTCCTGGAGTCTCCCTATGTACCTGACTGTGATGGCCATACCCCGGTCTGGTCGGGTACCCTCACCCTGTCCTGCTTTCAATACTTTCTTCCTCAGCTGACCACTGCCTAGGACATCCAACCAGTCCTCCCCATCTCCACCCTCTGACACGTGTCCTGTCTTTTGATCACCATCATCCTTTGGATCAGAATCTATCGGTTCCTTAGGTGAGGATACCTGGCTTCCGTCAACTGTAGTTTCTTTGGCCGAGTCATTGTTCGTTTCGTCGCTCGGGTTAACTTCTTCAACTCTCTTTGATGCATCTCCTTGCCCACTAGCATCAGCCATCTCCTATTCGCTGCTTGTAAACCTAAACCGACAGGGATGAAGGAGATCAGATATTATACTTGCAGACATGCAAAGAAAATTGTATTTCTAGGGAATAATTTAACTTTTCAAATTTTTTAGCAGTTTTAGACATTGAGGAATTATTTTCAACACTTGACTACCAGCTCTATGTGAAAAAGTCGCTCAACAAAACATAAATTGTATAGCAATACTGCTAAAATGCATAGCAAATTGTGATGTGATACCAGGAAAATTGTTCTGATTTCTTACACCTTTTGCTGAATTGCTTTTACACTTACCATGGATCTATAAGTTAGAGAAAGTGAGAACTATGTCACTTCAACTTAACTGAAATGAACACCACCACTGCCAGCTTTGGAGCTGAAGAACTGCAGATTTCACAAAAACTTCTTAACTTAAATAGAAAACTGAGCATAATTCTCTTCATTTTCTTTGTTTTGGAAAAGGCACCAAAAAGTTGACAAATTCATAAAAACTGTGACCATCTATTAAAAACTTACATCTCAGCAACAAAATGTACCAATTCACTGAAATTTGGCACAAGTAAAATGTAGGCAGCAAACTAAAATTTAAATGAAGTATGAAGATTTATGAAGTATGCCACATTGGAGAATGTGATAATCAAATATTATGATGCTTGTGGTTAAGAGGTTTGCTATATGTTGTTAATATGATGATGATGAAGTGAAGAACAGATGCAGTAAATTAGAAGAATGAAGGAACAAGGAGGGGAAGAGGAGGAGGGAGGAGGAGGTGGATGAGGAGGAGGAGGAGGAGAAGAGAGGAAGAAGAAGAGCAAGAAGAACAAAAAGAAGAAGGAGAAAAGGAGGAGAAGAAGAAGAAGGAAAAAAGAGGAAAAAGAAAAAGATGATGAAGAAAGACAGACACAGAAATATATATTCATTAATTAATTTTGTTATTTGTGTTACAGGCTTGGCCAATTACATGTAAGGACACTGAGAAGTTCAAGAAGAAAAAGGAAGAACAAAAAAGCAAAGGATACAAAGGGACAAAAAACCAAGAGAGTAATGGAAAAGAAGATGGTGAAGACATAAGGGAACAGTAATAAGAACATGTTTTGTTACTGAACTGAAATAATTAAAAAAAGGAGAGGTTAATGAAAGAGATGGACGAAAAGACAAGAGGATAATTAATACAAGATACTTTGGGAAGTAAAGAAAGACAAAAAATAAAAGAATGGAAGGAGAGGAGTGAAGAAATGGAAGATGAGAAGGTAAGAAGAAGCAATGGATTCAATGGAAGAAACAGAGATAGGATATGAAAAAAATAAGAGAACAGAGGAAGAGAAAGGGGGAAATCATTGAAAGAGATGTGCAGGAGAACAGAAGATTAAACAAATTAAGAGATGAATTAAAAAAAAAAGGAAAACAAAATAAGGGAATGGGGATAGAATGAAAAGAGAAGGCAATCAAAGAATAAGAGAAAAGTAAGGGGGAATTAGGAGAGACGGAAAAAGAAAAAAGAAAAAAGGAGAGGATAATAAAGGGTCAATGTGCTTCAGAAAATGATGGCAATAGAACGATAAGAGAAAAAAAATGAAGTAAAGTGAATAATTAAGAGAAGGAAGCTTGGAAGAAGAGGGCAAGAAAAGAAGATAATGTGCTGTTGCCCATATCTATTGTAAACCTGTTGGGGGGGCTTATGCGTGAGCGCTCATCTGGATGGCCATAGCTGTGCGCTCGCCCTTGCGGGCAGCGCTGGAAGTCTACTGCTGGACGGGGAGTTGTTGAATTGCCAGAGCTGACGAAGGACGTGTCTTCAGACCACTTCTTGGATCTTTGGGAACAGCCAGCGAACGGTGAGTGACCCAATTGCACCGTTCGTATTAAGAATATATTTGCTTATTCCATGACTGTTGTATATAGTACGTTGTTGTCTTATATTGATGTATGTATTTGCATTTATAACTGTGACTTGTGTATTTACAAATAATACCACCGCGCGGCACGACAAAGTGGCGTAGTCGGCCAAAAGCGAACTCATTCGGTCGGGAATTATTGTTTTGTCGGTATTTTTCCGTGAAGCAGTATATTTTCATTCGTTTTGAGTCTTTTATTGCCGTTTTTGAGTGATTTTGAGTGTGATTTGAGGTGGCGAATCGCGGCATTTTTTTCACGTGTATGTCTATGGGCGCCGCCATCTTGGTTAATTGACTCGCGTGTATTATCGAAAGTCTCGAGTCTCGCATGTGCGTGTTTGTTTTCGAAGTTGAACGAACGATTCTTTTTACGCCCGAAGCCTGTTTCTCGATATTTTAATGCGAGTTTTGGGTAAATACAGGTCATTTTGATAACTATTTCTCGATTTTCATGTCTTTTAGGAAAATATAAAGGAAATTATTTGGAAAATAAAATAAAAATAAAATAAAAATAAAATAAAAATAAAATCAAACTGAATTTATTTTGGAGTGCCATCCAGGGCACGTAGCCTATTTCCAAGTAAAACATAGGATTAAAATACCGTAAGTGTTTTGAGTGGTAGCGGCGGGATTTACCTGTGATATTAGCAATATATTGTTCTTTACTTGTATAGTATAAAGTGAGAGGTGTGAGTAAGTGAGCCAGTCACAAATAGGCTCAAAATTATATTCAGAAAAACATTCTTTTTTACGTAGAGGTGGCCAGTCACAAATATAGTGAGGCTTAACTTAAGTTAAGACGATATTCTGAGAAACAGTTTTTACATGGGATACAAATATTAATTTATTATCCTGTGAGAGAAACAGAGCCATAGGCTTCGATTCTTTGCACCGGTTTTCAAATTAGATCCTCATCGTAATCAATCTTTTCAATCTCGTAGCTGCACTTGCAGTTATAATTTCTTCTCACAGTTGGA
>BQKZ01011515.1:6261-24036 GCA_036244855.1 Temnopleurus reevesii | reverse complement strand
GACTTACAAAATTACACATTTTCTAAGTCATTCTTACAATGGATTTGCTTCTTTATTGTTCCTCCTTCTGATGCGGTGATGGAGACTATGATTCTACCGTCCATAGACCATGCTGACACTATCTTGCTGTTCTTCTTCTTGGATGCAGCAAACGCTTCCCAAAGATGAGACGGATGGGGTGAAGAAGGAGGAGGAAGGGGAGAAGGGGGAAAGGGGAGGAAGGAGGAGGGATGGAGGAGGAGGATGAGGTGGAAGAGGAGGGAGGAGGAAGAAGGAGAGCAGGCGGGAGGGGTTGAGGAGCGGGGGAGAAGGATGATGAGGACAATATATGAGAAATTAGGCAGGGGAGGAGGGGAAAGCTGTGAAAAATGGGGAAAGTAAGGAGAAGGAACAGGGGAGGGAAGAATAAGGAGTATAGAGTAAGGAGGAGATGAGCAAGGAATTAGGAGGATGATAATTGTCTCAGAGATGTTAGGGAGGATTAAGAGGATATTGTAAATAACACAAATAAGATGAAAGAGAGGAAAAATGGAAATGAAATTGGAGATATGGAATTAATAAAAAGGAAAAATTAGTTAAATCGTTAGAATTATGAGATAAAAAGTAACAAAAGGATGTCAAAGAAGAAAAATAGTTTGATTGAAAAGAGCAAAGAAGAAGGGTAATCTCTTCATGTGTTTGTCTTTGCTCTGTTCATATCTACAGCTGATAGCTGAACTTCACTCTTAAGAATATTTCTTCCTTGTTTGAATTTGCAATGTAAAATACTTCTTACTACCTTTTCTTTATTAACACAGACATAAAACCAGAGAACCTACTTATCAGTGCGAATGACACCCTGAAACTCTGTGACTTTGGTAAGTATTTTTAGATCCAAAAATGTTTTGGTACAGTGTTCTCCTTATTTACAATCTGCTGTTTGTCCAATGTGTAACATACCAGCCAATCAAATAAATCAACAAGAATCAATAAAAAAGGAGAAATGGGAATGTCTTCATATGGAATTTATATTAAAAAATCATACATTTTGTTCTTAATGAAATAAATGTTTTGAATCCTTCAGGTACCTTGTTTCATTACGTCATTGTTTTATCATTTTACAAAACCGATCTTTTTACTCGAACTCTTCTTTACACCTGTTGTTCCAAGATTATATCATACATCAAGTTAATTCCATTATTTCAAAACAAATGCCTGCTCTCAAAATTTGTTTAGTTTTAATCTGGCAAAGGCTATGTGGAAAAGACCCAAATGATACTACAGTGAAGCCTCTCTATAACGAGGTCCTTGGGACTATGAAAATTACCTTCAGTTTTATCACATTCCTCACTATATCAGGGTAAAAGAACAAAGAACTTTAAAGAGCTGGGACCAACACAATCACCTTGTTATAACAGGTATCTCGCTATATCCGACCTCTTTATAACAAGGTTCAACTGTCTGTCATATCGCAGTTTACCAGTGATTGTACATCCAAAATCCAAATTAATGTTCCACACATATCTTTCTATAAGCGTAGACTGTTAACCAAGTGGATTGTAATTGATGTTCTTATTAATTTGTGATTGCTTATAAATTCTCTTGCAATACTCTTTAATCACATACCATATCACACAAATATTTTATTTCAGGTTTTGCAAGGAATCTTGATGGGAACAGTTCCGGTCATTACACAGACTACGTAGCTACAAGATGGTATAGATCTCCTGAGCTTTTATTAGGGTAAGTACATGAACAAATTCATCATGACATTATAACATACACATCTGTTATAAAATACATGTTTGTTATAATCATATTTGATATGGCTATGGGTGTTTCCTAAATTAAGCATTCATATTCCATATGAATTGAACTTGAATTACAATCCTTCCAATATATAAGGTGATGCAGCATAAATTTTTTGAAAAACTTGTTCGGCAATATTAAAACTGTAATTTTATGATAATATTGAGAACTGCCAAGGAATTTCTTCCTGCCCTCCCCATTTACCACACCTCGGTCAGGTGCAACTCAATTTAGATGAGTTTTTTCCTGATGGAAATTAAGGCAATGGATGGGATTCCAACTGCTGGCCCTGTTGTTGAAAGGAGAGACTCAGAAGCTTTTCATCATGATGCTTTCCCTACGCGATCCAGAATTGTTTCAATCGTTGCCAAACTATTCAATGTGCTGACTATTATGTTATTGGTTTTCGATACTAATTTTCTATTCATCTTTTCCTTTCAGCTGTGCTTATGGTAAAGCAGTAGATGTATGGGCCATTGGGTGTATCTTGGGTGAACTGAGTGATGGCAATGCTGTCTTCCCTGGGGAGAGCGAGATTGACCAGCTCTACATGATCCAGAAGGTCCTAGGTCCGCTACCCCACTACCAGATGGCTATCTTTGACAATAGTCCGAGGTTCTCTGGTCTCAAGGTAACACTGCAAAATACTTTGAATATCCTAGTATAAATCCTAAATATCCTATGTCTATATGTCTTATTCATGTAGTTTGTGCACCTGGAGTGCCGCGGGGCAGACTAGAGTGCTTTCCAAATCTAAAATTATCATTATTGATATTTCTTCTGGAGGAAGAAAGGTAAAAGGAACATGGATAGGTAGGGATGCGGGTGAATTAGATGGACAGTAGAAGGGACGGGAAGAATATGTAGTTAACCCATTCTCTTGCATGGAATTTTGAGTTGTGATATGAATAAAATAGGTTTTGCCCTACAAAACAAGCAAGGGAAATCTATAGATTTTGTCATGTACAGTCTTAACACTTTGAAAAATAATGAAAACCAGTAAGTTGAATAAATTGAGCTTAATTGATAATTTTGGTACATCTATTCCTTTTTGTTACAGTTTCCTAGCATTTCAGTGATCGATCCTATAGAGAAGAAATATGCTGGCATCATCAATGGAGTCATGCTCGACTTCCTATCGGTAAGTTTAATGCTTTCATTGCTTCTTACTTTCCAGAGTCATATATACAAGATTAAATAATGTTGGTTTCTATTACACTATTTGCCATTTGATAGTTATATGTATCAGTAGATTAGAATAAGGAAGGAGAATCCAATCTTTTTAATGTGTCATAATGAAAAATCAGCTTTCACTAACGGATTAAAAGTGAAGTCTTACTTATGAATAATATCCGACTATTTCATTGCTTAGAGTTTTCTTTAGTCAAGGTTACATCAATTAGTTTTGTTTATTCATGGCATTTCAAAGTTTGAACCATTTGTAAATCCAGACAGGCCACAAATTTTATTTTTGTGGTAGAGAAGGTTAGATTCTCATTAGTCCTGTTCTGCCATTTTTATTCATTTCCAGTATTGTACGCATAGAATTTCCTCATCACAAGTGAGAGGACTTAATCAAGTTTGCATAACGATGCACTCTCCAGGGCCCTGTAACAGGGAGATTTGATATTAATCGCTAATTTGAAAGAGCAATTCTTATTAGTTACTGGCCATTTTACAGAACAAAATGCCCATGCAACAAAGATCTTGATTGGTAATTTTCATTCGCAATAAATTGCGAACCTTCACCTTATGGACGAAGATTGGAGTCTAGCAGTATTATACTACAAGTGTTGACATAGAACTCTATGTGTGTTTTTCCCCATGACAGCACACATTACGATTAGACCCTGCTGAACGCTTCACCATCGACCAGTGCCTTGACCACAGGGCCTTCCACACAGAACGCTTACTACGCAATGAGATCAGACCGAAGTCAGCATTCACTACCAGCAGACGGCAGGAAGATGATAGTGACGGAACAGATGACATGTCTCCTAGGTAACACAGACTAACAGGTGTTTTCAATCCTAGGCTGGGTGCAGAAGTGTCACAATGTTAGAAGGATGTAATCAATGTGTTTAGGTTGTATCTTGATTAACCTGAGAACTTATTGATTATGTAAAGCTGATTCACTCAGTATATGGTGTGGTTGTATCCATGATTGATAGGCTAATAGATAGAAATGGTGAATAGTCAACAATGAAGGAGGATGTCTGTTGATTGCATACACTCACATTGGAATAGCGAAGTTTCTTGTTGTCATATTCATTGATGTCAACCAAATTAGTAATAGTACATGTAGATGTGAACTAAATTTGCTCCCTGCCGAAAATTTTTATTAAATCCTAGAGCCTCTGCTATTGATATTTATCTGGTCAAGTTCTAGTAACTCTTATTCGCGGATTCTGCCCCCCCTCAATATTTTTTCAAATATCTCCCACACGCGCCAAAAATTTTTACTTTTGAGACCAAATTCGTCGCGTCCGCGCGTACCGTTTTCGTGCCACGCCCATTTGAAAAAAATTTGTCAACCCCAAAATTGCTCAAAAGCGTGATTTTGTGTACAAAGTCAATGCAAACTGTGTTTTCACTAAAATATCATAAAAACTTGAATATTTTTACTTTTAATGGCTCAAATTAATTCATTTTTGCAGCATTTTGCCTCAAATAATGTCTGCAACAAATATTAGTAAAAAAAGCAACAAAAAAAGGTCAAAAAACAAAGAAATACATAGGAAATTCGTAAAACAATGAAGTACATGAGAAATTAATTTCGATAATGAATTTTTTTTTTCAACAAATTTGTAGAAAATGCTAAAAGAAATATTTTCAAAAAGAAATCAGCTCAATTGGAGATTTAATTAGTCATTAAGAGCCCAAAACTTATTTCATGCATAAATTAGCATATTTAATTATTTCAACAATTTTTTTGAAAAAGTAACCACACATTCTGGTAGAGTACGCCGCAAGCATCATGCGTGCCAATTTTCGTCGCGATCGCGCGTTCTACGGCTGAGATCTGTGACATTGCTCAAAAAGCCCGGCCTGATTAGGGTAAAGAATATGTTGAAAGTTGATTGCACGTGAACTGCAAATAAAGTATTGATAGAAACAAATATTTGTATTGGCTCACATTCCAAATCTTTTAAATTGTATCATTGCAGGGAGGGTAAGAGGAAACCCAAGATAGTGTTTATTGAGAACCAGGAGTCTCTACAACCCAAGAACGACCTCCCAGGTCGCTACCAGCACCAGCTCCAGTCCAGACTCCACATCTCTGAGACCAGGTCTGAAGCAGACATGGACCTAGGCTCCACCCATCGATTGGACATCTCCACCCAGATACAGACACCGCAACTCAAGTTCCTCAAGTCCAAATCCAAGAAGGCCTCCAAGGAGAATCGAGTTGAGGTGGAAACACGTAGTGATCCTACAAGCCACACCCCCTTGCAACCATCTGGGAAGAATGTAGCAGGCTTCCTCAAGAGCTACACGCTGGGTGAGCGGAAGGAACAAATGATTGACATGTCGGGATCAAACAGACAGGCAAAGTACTCTCAGTATAACAAAGGAAGTATTCTTGCTCTTGCGGAGCGGAACCAAAGCGAGGAGGGGAGCCACCATGGAACATCTCAAAAACATGAACAACACAAGAAGCAGTATTCAATAGATGAAGAGTCTGTGCCATACAATGAGACGCATCATAGTAGGACGGAGTTTGTGAAGAGTGCAAAGAACTCGCTGAATAAGAAGAAACGAGGAGACACGGACGACGGCGATAGCAATCAAAGCAAGGTCATATCTCACTGGAGCATGGATGGCAGCCATGTTGGATCACATGACCAGGCGCCTGCCACACAGCAGGAGAATGAAGGACCAAACCCGTTCGGAAAATACCTCAAAAGTGCCTACAAGAAACAGAGCAAGGACTCTGAAAGATCGCGAAGAGACGCTCAGAATCAAGACACCTCACAAAGCAAACGTGACGCAAACAAGTCAACAAATAAAGATACAAGAACATGTGGGAATGAATATCCAAATGATAGGGTCCCAGATTCAAATCACGTTGTAGACACCAGAACAGTTAGCAATGACCACACTCGAGTACCGCTACCCCATAGAACAGACAAGAAGGGTAGGACCAGTGAGATCACAGAGAACGGAATCCCATATAATGCTAGAGACACTGCCGATGTACAAAGCTACGGGTCAAGAGGGATGCCTGGTTATGACACCAGTAAGCATCCGCTGTCCATCACAGCCGAGACCCCACGGACAGTGCTTCCTAATCAGACCAGACCACAGGGGGCATCTGATGGTCAGCTTGACCAGGATAGAGGGATGGAGTACCAGACCACTGGGGAGCCGGTCGATAGGGGCGATGAGAGAACTGCTATGGAACAAGATGATAAGGTAAGACTTTTTGTTTTCATTGAGGGCTCAGGGGGTGTTCCACCAAGTTATGCATGATGTCAAAATGATTCCATGTATAGAGCCTGAATATTTTTCATTTCATTTCAAGGCTTCTTTATTCAGTCATAAAAAACACATTATTGAAAGCTAGATGGGATAAAGTTTTTGTTTGTGTTTTACCAAATTATGAGCTTATTTCTATATTGAAAGCCAGATGGGATAAAGGTTTTCCATATGTATTACAGAATTATGAGCTTATTTTTATTCTACTTTCACTTAAACATAACTCCTGTAATTAATGAATTATATCTGATAATTCATTCAGTGCTCGCCATGAGGCTGTATATATTTATCTTAAAGTCATACAGTTCTTGACAAAGAAGTGGTGAAGCACCCTTGGGTGATTGACAAGAGAACATGATATCCATATAGTTTTCAACTTTGCACCAAGCGATGGGAATCATTTAATAATTGGTTGCTGATATCATTAAAAAATTATGTCAGCTTATAGGGAATAGAGGAGTGATTGTTGACACTATCTAATAAGTTGATATCACCTACATGTACAATAGAGCTTGATTTCATACAAACAATCTCCACTGAGAAGTTGTCTAGATCTGTAAGATAATAGCTAGACTTATTTGTCAGAATACTTATTTGGCTGATTCTTTTTTGTTTAGATTTTTGAACATTGATTTGACTGTTATACCATTTTGTTATTTATTTGCAAACCATCATAAAAAAAAACATGAAGCAATAAGTGGTATTTTCTGGCATGCAATTGAATAGTTATGGATTAGGTAAAGAGGATAGGGGCCAACATCCTAACCCACCCAACATTTCTCAAGATAAATTTGCCTTGCAGTGATGTCTTTTTAAATAAAATCTTGAACAAATTTTGACATCGACTTTGTAAAGTATTCTCAGCATCCAAATTAAAGTTTTATGAGACTCCCCCACTGATTGACACATTACAGCCAAATGCTGCTTATAAGAAGAGAGGCAGATTGCATCAATGTGTGGGTGTAATTATAACTTTGATGTAAAGATATAATGGTTTTTTTTTCGGAGCTAGCATCTACTTTTATTGCAGCCCCACAACTGGGAAATGAAATCTAATCGTAAAATCAATTTAATATTTGACATCTTATTTTGCTCCTAGCAGCATCAAGAGGATTCCAATTCGCCAAGGTACAATGCTGACCGATCAAATCTTCCTCCTCCGTATGGCGATAGAGGGCGACACACAGCTCCATCACAAAACAAGGAACGACGGGGGAAGATCCAACTCCCACAGCAGATACAAACCATTGGTAATTTATATCCCATTACTTTCCAATTTCCCCTCTGAAATCTGAGCTTACATATTGTGATTGTGTTATCTGAATTGGTACATTTGGAAATACATTTTCTGATGATCAGTCAGAATACAAATGATTTGTTTTGATTTGAAAAGTGCCAATGACACAGCATTATGATACTTTTGATGTATTGCTGGATATCTGTAGAAGTGGCGTGGTGTAGCGGTTCTGACTTCGGAGGGTTTTAGTTCCAATCCCACCCATGTCCTTAATTTCCTTCAGCAAGAAATTTTTCCACACTGTGCTGCACTCAACCAAGGTGAAAATGGGTTGCTGTTGGAATTTATTGTTTGAAGTACGTGATTGCCATTTACTGGCCTGGCAGTTATAGGTAGGGTAATGATATGGTAGGTAATAAAAAGTGCATGAGAATATATGCAGTAATTGCACTATATAAGTAGACCTCTTAATATTATTTTTTTTAATTGCTGCTTAGCACTGATATATACTATCAGTGTTCAGTATTTTCCTACTTTTGATACTCGTTTAGAACACATTTGATTATATCAGTGAGGTGACTTTCACTGTTCACAATGCAATGGAGGTTTGGAGCTCCTGTCCTAGCTATGCTGTGGTTCTCACTCATTCTAAGAAATACACAGTTTATGATGAATGTACTCTTTATTTAAATATCTGTGTCCTGAAATAACTGCAGCACAATACCTATGAACATAGCAATTATTGTCTTTACTTTCATACATCTTCCTTTCCTTGTAGAATTCGATGCTGTGATGGAAGCTCCTGGTCCAGGCCCTGATGTAGTTCCAGGTCCTACGAGCAAGCAGACCCAGTTCAGGAAAGACGGTCCCTTTGATCAGAAACCTGTTAGTTTGGTTGAAACACACACATGGTGAGATTACCCAACAATTGCTCTTATCCAATTTCAACTCATGGTACCGTTATCTATTTCCTAGGAATCTATATATTTTCCCAGTTTAGTTAGGATTACCATTCATGCACTTGATTTCACACAAAATGCACAAGGTGCGTGCGTGATTTTGACAAAATTGAATAACCAACTATTAAAATCATTTGAGAACAGTAGGATATTGGCTGGGAAAACATACAATGAGTAGGAAGGCTTGACAGTACAAGAAGTTATTTATCTTGAAAATGTGAGTGGTCCTGAAAAGGACCTACCCACTTTCAATATTTCGACACCATCTTCCGAAGATTGAATGAAATTAGGATTGAGTAGCCTATTTATATTTTTCTAAGGGATCTAAAATGTCCAAAACATTTTGTTTGTTTCTGATTGCTTTAGTGGAAGTGCGCGCACTGACTGCTTTTGTAAAAAGCACTGACTTTTGTGAAACAGTGAAACAAAAGAAGATAGCACTAGCTAAAATTTCTGTTCGGAGAGCCGCTCCGCTATTATTTTCACACGCCCTAACCGTTAATTTGAAAGAGACAAAGGAAAGGGAAGGCAATCATGCCATTAGATGGTATTGTATTAGTAAAAGGAAGAGCGCCAACGTGCGGTCTGCGTCCGCGAAGGGCCTCTCGTTCTCATGTTATTGCTGTTTTGGTTGTGTTAATAAAAGGGACATTCTACCCCCAAAGTACACCTCGTTTGGCGTGTTCTATATTGTCGCAGTGCATACAGTTTTACACATTGGAGATCAATAACATTGTTGTCAATTTTTGTGGTTACAAAATACAGCAGTCTGCTGTCTTAAGTATTTTGGAATTAGTCTCTATTGATGTTTTCTCTGTGACGAGATATGTTAGTAATGCTTTGGAAACGGCGAGCTTATATAGAAGCCCAGATTTTGAGGTTGCCACAAATAAGGTTGGGTTTTCCCATCTAAATTACAGAATCTTATTTTGTGATTTCAAAAACAAAATTTGTATTATCAGAACAAGGAAAGTATAGCCTTTTCTTGGTACCTTAAATCAAAAGCCATAAATGACATTAAAAAAATAATTATCCTTTTAAATAGAGGATTTAGCCAAATTTACAAAAAATTGGCAACACTGGCTAGCACTCAAGGGGTTAATATTGCTTCTGCTTTAGCAAACGTTCTGCTCTTGGTGATATTCAATAAAAACGTTTTTATCATTACATCATATCAATCTTTTTCAATGTGTGACTATCTATTTTTGTCTTCAATGTCTTTATATCATTCAGGAAAGCCAAAGATAACGCCTTCCCGACAGATCAGCAGTGGAAAGAAGTTCAGAGAAAGAAGAAAAAGAAGAAGAGTTCGGTGAGTTTTAATTAACTTTTTAGGCTAATTTACTTCACACCTCCATCTGGTGGTAGAGGTCTAAATGATGAAGGAAAGCAAAGGAAAACTGCACAGAAAGAAAAATATAGGGAGACAGAGCATAAAAATGTAAAAAAAATCATTCAGAACATTTTAACAATGATAAGTGTGACTTGTAAGGTGTATCCTTTGTACAATGTGTGCACAATTTTGCCATGTGAATAGTTCTATAAAGTATAGCTTTGTTGTATTGTAAATTGTTGAAGCTTGTCAATAATGCTGGCAGCTGTGTCATTCGATATTACATACCTTCTCGAAATTCTATTTGTTTTTATGTCTATTTCCTTATGCTTCACTGCCTGGAGATGATGTTTTGTTCATGGTGAAGCATTTATTAAACATTCCCCAATATTTGACCCATAAATCCAGATACTCTGGATTGCTTTACAAATACGATAGTGTAATATGCTCTATATATGCTACTCAGTCTGTGATAATTTTGATAAATATGCCCAAGGGATGAAATGATTGCCCTACTTACTTTGAGATATTTGAAAGGATGTGAAAGACTGATGCAAATATTTGTTTCTGTTGGAAGCATTTTGGGGAAAAAAGATGAAGATTGAGAACGATAGACAGAGAGAGAGAGATATACATATATAGAAAGGGGAAGTTTGGGTTTAGACAAATGGACTGCAATAGTCAAATTCTCATGATTTTTTAAAAAGATATGCAGATGATGTTTTTTGCCTCTCTTGAAGCTCTGTGTTGTGGTATGGTTGGTTTTTGTAGACATGTGCCTTTTTAAACATTCTCTACGATTGCATTCTTAATCATATATGGGTGTTGACTATTATAAGTAGAAGCAATGATATATTGTAATGATTTTTTGTATTTATTGAATTCATAATTTTTCTGTCTTTGCAGTCATTTCTACATACTGAAACCCAGGATCGGATAGGTGTTCAGCGTGCCATCTATGGCGCAAGAGATTGGGACAAGGGACCCCCTCCTGACTATGTGAAGTCACAGAAGTCTCTCAGAAAACTAGCACAAACACCCAGTTCTGATAAGGTAGGTGGAACATCAGCAGATAATTGTGTTAAGGACTAAAAATTCTTTGTCAATTATTAGTTTACTGAAGATTACAAAAAAAAACACTTTTGAATTATAATAATGGTGATGATGATGATGATGATGATGATGATGATGATGATGATGATGATGATGATGATGATGATTGATTGGGATGATGATGGTGATGGTGATGGTGATGGTGATGGTGATGATGATGATGGTGATGGTGATGATGATGAGGATGATGATGATGATGATGATGAGGATGATGTTGATGATGATGGTGATGATGATCATCATCATTGAAATTGTAGTGGTGATGACATGACAGATCTGTTGATATTTATGATTGGTGTTGAAAGTGATTCTGCGTTTGTTGAAGAGGAGATGATGATGATGATGATGTTTAATGTGACAATGTTGAATGTGATTCTATTCCTACATAGGAGGAATTCTAATACCAGGATGATAATCGTAGTGATTATCAAAGTCAATGGAATAGTGGATGTTTCCTTTGCTTGAGCAGTTTTATTTTAAACAGAAAGGGCCACCCTGTTAGAAAGAAATGACAAGTTCAAAAATAAAACTAATATTTTTTCTGAATTTTCTTCTTTCTAGATGTCCCGCCTTCAGCCACTGACGAAGCAACTGCCTCAGCTGCCTCAGCAGAGGTTATCTCCTCCCACCCTACCCACCGCATCCCGTCTCCATGGAGACGAGACCGATAGTCACAGGCATCATCACCACAACCACAGCCACCATCATCATCACTCCAAGTCAGAGCCAGACCCTAGACTAGACATCTTCACGTCACACGCCCCCCTCAGACCCATCACCCCAGGGAATGCTTTGGAAGCACCCCACCCTGGGGAGTCTGGGGAGCTTCCTACATACAGCCAGGCGATCAGTAGGGGTCACAGACCAAGCACCAGAGGGTCTGAGGTTCGTGTTCTCAAAGAGACGTCAATATGAAAATGTTGTCTTTTTTGCATGTTTGTGTTTTCACGGTGTTGCCTTTCCCAATCTAATCCACATTCATTGTCAGGTGTAGATCTGGTATCTGTTTTCCCAAGAGGTTTAGCATTGTACTAAAGCAATAATTGCCTTAAGTATTTTGTCAAAATTCACAAAATAATCTATGGATCTTATTGTACTTAAAGATAGATTTATGTTTGTCTAAGACCATGGTAGTGTTGCTGGAAAATTGTGGCTTATTGTAAGTTGCAGTTGATGAGCATACACCAATCAAAATCCCTTTTTAATGCGTGCCTTTTTTAAGGAGTGCTTATCATGCATGGATTAAAATGCGCGTTTCAATTTGTAGTTGATTTGCAATTGATTGCAACATTCTAACAACATCTACTATGTCTGATAAGTCGCCAGTCTAAGCTGTATTTTTCATATAGCGAAACTCCTCCCTTTTCATGCTTCAGACACTGAACAAACCGTTTTGTCACCTTCCATAATTCGGTTTACCTTGTGAATCCTGTACCTGAATGACTCTTGATATCAAGTGCAAATTCTTCATGTTGTGAATGGGTTCAAAGCTTGTTAAAACATTTTTGCTCGCTTCCACACAAATTTATTTTTATAATTGAATATGGGTACATTTCAAAGAGACAATTTACATAAACGTATCATCAAATACAGCACCACCATGTTGAAAGTCATGTTTCAGATGGGATTTTACTTTGTGCTTATATGTGAAGGCCCTATTCCATAAAATATATGAAGATTTGTCAGTCATTAGTCTTCTTCAAAGCTGTTATCAAGTATTTTCCTTCGGATTTTTGCTGAATTATTTAATTCCATCTAAAAGGAAATGACTTGTCATTTTAGCTGTGTAGTGTGTTAAAAAAAACCCCTGCTTTTCCACTGATTGTTGATCAAGTTTGAATGAAAAAAGTATGTACAATTCTTTTTCAACAATTTACTCTGAACAGCTTTGAATAATATTTCCTTTCCAATTTACCTTTGCCAGTATGATGTAGGATAAGTTTAAACTGTGGTATGAAGCATGATGCCAATGCATAACAACAAATGTATAAAAAAAAACGAGATCAAAGGAAATTCTCATACTGTCTTATCAATCACAAATGATCAATGAACATAACTTTGAACAGTTTAGGAATCAAACAAATATATATATTATGGAACAACACTGCATCCCTTTAAAGTAAACTTTACTGGATCAGATTAATATGTTTAATATCCATTTTCTGTTTTATTCAACATATTACACAAAATCTAAAGATGAAACATTTTTAAGAAGATTTGTACATATGATGTTGTATATGTATTCCAGTGCCTTGCCTACATAGACATTTATCTTGTATGACTTCTCATTGTTATTTATGTCATGGAAGTCTGCTAATATTCCAACATTTTAGTGTGAATAGTTTGTAACATTTGTATTCCAGGTTTTGTACAAATATTGTGTGAAATGTTGCCCCATGGTGCCTTGTAAAGTTGTTTATTTTATGAATTTGTACTTGAAAATGACTTCTCTACTATGTATTTTTTGTGTCCAAAGATAAATCAATCTTTATATATTCCCGGCTCTCTTGAAATGATGTGTGAATGAGAATACATTCAAATTGTAAAGTATGTACTTTCTATAGTAATATAAAAATATGTGTAAAAACCTATGAATTTCTATTATAAAATTACTATGAATGTGACCCATTTTGACTTAACTTTATGTTCCTTGAGGTTTTGAGCAAAAATATTACTAAAAAATTGTGCAAAATATCATAGCAAAGACTGCTTGCCTTTTTGAAGAATGATTGATGTAGAGGGCCAATAATGATACAAACCATTTCTACTTATTGAGTTGAAATTAAGCATCAAAAGAAGCATGTGCCAAATTTTGTTGCATACATACAATACTGGTCTTCTTACCTTTTCCAGTTTTGTGTCAGGAGTACCCATGTTTAGATACCTCATATTAAGGCAAACATCCTTTATGTACTGGGCTTGAACCAATGTCCTTTGAATCTATTATCATACATGCATATTTGAATCATTAGCCATCAGCAGAAAACTTGTAACGATATTCTATTAGGATTCATCCTGTATTCTCCATTTTATTCAGTTCAGAATCTGACCTGTTAATTCATTTAGTAAAGTTTATGTTATTTGTAAAGACCTCATAAGTCGACATGTTTGGCCATTATTTGGAACAATACTCAAAACATACACCGAGACGCTTTACATGCGTAGCTGTTAATGAAAAACTATCAAGTAATGTCTTCGTACTACATACACCACTGAACGTTTTACAAGTGGGGATAGGCTTGCAAGTATGAACCAAAAAGAATTCTGTGGTCTTTATATTTCAAATCATAATCAAGATAGTTGCAACTTTGAAGTTAGCTTGATGAATGTAAGTGTAGTCTAGCAAGATTGTATCTTGCTTTGGGGTGAAAGAGCACCCTCTTACTATTGATGGGTTATAGCCTTAGCTCTGTAAAGATAGCATAAAGAAATCATTTGGAAACTAGAAACAGATTCCCCCAGCTTGGTATGTTGAAATGGAATAGAAGGTTTGAAGATGACTGTATGGTGTCAATTTGAACTTTAAAAGTATATTTTTAAAAAAAATTCACAGAGAGAATATGTAAAAAATAAATCAATAGTGTACAGAAATCAGGTGCAAAAAGGGTCATAAATGAATGTAAAACATCCTTGAAGATAGAAAATGTTTCAACCTCAAAGATACAAATTGCTTTCTTGGTTCATGCACAAAATACACACAAAATTTAATTTCCAATGACTTTAAGTGGTTGTAGAAGAATATATAGACTATTACAAACAATGAATAGAAAGATGAACATATCGGATAGAATATGGAAGAGAAAATCTAATTTCATCTTTATTTGAATGTAGACCATTTAGAAATTATTCAAAATTACTGCACTAATATTAATACTACATGCTGAATGAATCTGTTGAAAATACATATTTCTATCATTATAACAAATAGCAACAAACCAAAAATAATTAGTTGGGTGGTTTTGAAATCTAATGTTATGAAGTATACTATAGCATAAGGTAAAAGTTTATTTAAACTGATTTAGGAATAGGGGCAAAAGATCTTATGACAAATGTGATTCCCATTGTTACATGTAGCACTGCTGACTAAGCTTAGTATGGAATGGTTTAAGGGCATGGTGTGCACTCCAGGTGAGATGCGTATCTTCCATCTCTCCATCTCCCTCATTGTCTCATCAATAGAAAGCATCACACCCCTCTTATGATCAATCAAGCAGACCTTACCTTCCTCCCAGGCATAGCGACAACGAAGCCTTGCGTGATCTTTCTAAGCGACCCCACATCCGCAGGCATGTTAGATCACTTGACAAACGTTGAAATCACTTCACGGCTCTGCTTTTTCCTCCTAAATCTATGCATAAAGGTCACTGTAGCTTTCCTCAAGAATAACGCCAGGAGCTGTGACATTAGAACTCATGTAAATTCATTTATGACTCTCAGAGGCTACAGGTCTTCTTTGTTTTGTGTCTGTGTCTCTTTTCTAGAGGCTTGATGTATGATGTGACAGTCTCTGGCATTTGTTTCAGGGTTACTGGTACATTGAGATGAGTAGGGTTGAAGGAGCAGATCTCTTCATGCAAATTGACAGATGTTAGTTATTAAGAAAGGTGAAGGCCAGATGTCATTAGTAACTAATTTTTAAACAATCTCGTTCTAAAATTTTACAAAACACAAAAGCATGGTTTTATTTTTACACATCAATAATAGGCTAAACTTAAAGAAAAGTGGAGATATTTTCTTGATAGATATTCATAACTAGCGATTTTCATTCCAAAGATTACTTTTATTTCTTCGAAAATAGTTTGTAATGTTCTTTTTGCTTACACATCCTGCTCCAACAAAAAAGCAATGATAATGCCTTATCAACTTTACCAATCTATCGAGGAGGAAATCTCTAAAGAAAAAATCTCTGCATTTTCCCATCCCGTGTCAAATAACGTGTTCATTTATTTCCCATCATTCCCTATGTTTGCATATCTATATATACATGTATGTCTGACCCTTGGGTCTCGTGAGGTTCTGTGTATACATCACGTTGAGATTTTTCAATTTGTCTTTCCTCCCACCTCTGAGCTCCAGTGTTTTATTTGTCCACCTCCATACCCCCTTCAATCTCCCTCCATACCCCTTCAATCTTCATCACACACGTCACTGATGTCTATCTTCATCCTTCTATGGTCTCTATCCAAACCCCAATCTCCCTCTTGCCTCCTCCTCCTCCCTCAAACCATTTGTCATATCTTGGATTCCCCCATTACCTTTCTCACATCCCGATTGCTCTCATTCCTGTCCGTCATAATGCCTATTGATTTCTAATGCTCCAATTCCTTTCCTGTCAAGCCCTGATTTATATTTTCCTCTTCTCTCGCTATATGTCTCCACCAAATTCATTATTTTCACTAATGGTCAGGACTTTCCATCTTAAAATCTCTCCACCACTTTATCTCTAAACGTCTTGATTTTCATCACACTAAATTAAGTAATTGATCGCATACAATTAGAGACTGTGTCAGTTCATCTGTCAAGTAATTCGTTGGCCAAAATTTATAGAATTGTATGCACTTTACAAAGAAAAGAATAAATGCAATTTTACAGGGGTTTCTCTGCTTTGAAATTTGTCTCCTTTTGAAATGAACATTTGTAGACCTTCCAACAAACAACATTTTTTGATGGACTTAAAAAAAAAATTATTATTCTGAATTTGTTTTCTTCCTCTGATTATATTATTTCCAATGTGACATGACTGCTTGATCATGGTGAAATGATATTTGTTACCTGCCTCTTTTAATGTGAAATATTGACAGTTATGCATTTTAGGGGAAAATACATTTTCATTTCATTTCATTTATTCTCCAAGTCTTATTAAAAATACATCAAATACATAATGCAAATGACAAGTACAGATCAAATACATGTACATGAGCAAAACATAAAAAAACCCAATATAATAAGGCATAAAAAACAATATAATAAGGCACAAAACACATTCCATTAGCATATTTATATTAGCTACTTGGAAACCTTTAAAGCCGGGTGTTTAATGAACTCATAACTCATGCGTGGGTAAGTCTCCCTATTCTATTTTCAGTTTCCAAGAATATTGCCTTTCCATATTTTGTCTAATGCTTTCAAGAAATGTGTGTGAAAAAACAAAAAAAAAGTGTTTATACCATTTAATCAAAGCCTGAATATGTATTCTAAATATGATGGATATCAACAAAACAACACATCAACTGTAAGGAAACGTATACAAGAGAAGCTGCTATCGGCATTCTCTCTGACATTTATTGCAATCGGTGATGTATTTCTCTTAGATTTAACGGTAATGACAAAAACGCCATCTACTCTGTTGATTGAAAGTCTTTTCTTTTCTTCTACCCATCTTCACTTTCTCCTAATGGGCTTTTATTTTAGGAGATAAGCCTTCCAACACGCATCCCTATCTTATCAAATCTCTTTACCCCTTTACAGAGCTGCCAACTAGTCAGGGTTTTATGCTATTTAGCAGGATTTAAGTGAAAATGGGACACTTGTAGGATAAAATAGGATGTTTTAATGAAAACAGGAATGTTATATAGCCCTTGAGATACAGCCACTGTTAGAATGTGCTCTGAAGCTGAAAATTGATATTTCTTCTGAAAAAAGGGATTTTGATAGCAATAATAATAATAATGAAGGCTACTGGTACAGCACCTTATCGGTGCTCATGGTGCTGAAAGTCTTTCACTCTTTAGCTGCCAGCCACTACTATGCCTCACATTACCAGGAATAAATTCCTGCCATCCCCATTTACCTCACCTGGGTCAAGTGCAGCACAATGTGGATAAATTTCTTGCTGAAGGAAATTAACGTCATAAGTAATATCCAAA
>BQKZ01011513.1:4917-15399 GCA_036244855.1 Temnopleurus reevesii | reverse complement strand
TTACTGAGTAAATATACCTCCAATTAAATTGATATTTAGCACTTGTAAAATCTAATTCTCGTCTTTGTTTTGGTCTTCTGTCTCTAAATCATAGTTAAACACAATTGGCAACATATATAATTGATACGTATAATCCGTTATCCTATGGCGTTGTATATTTCGTATATATTTTTTTTCTCTCACTTTTTCTATACACTACTATTTTTATTTGCTCGCACATGGCGTAAATAAATTATTAAGTACGTAGCTTGGTAACATTTAACCAAGCACTTTTATTCTTTTGTTCCTTGCGTCTTCTTTTTTTTATGTAATTATTTTGAGGGTACCTCACCATGCAAGCTTCGGCTTTTCAGAGGACCCTCCATTTTCACAGTGTTTTATTTTATATTTTGTTCGTCAAATCCAATTTAGATATTATTCTTCTTGTTTGTTTATGTAAATATAATTATGATGTATTATTTTGAATTTGTAAAATTCTTTGTTTACCTTGTAAAATGATTTTGTATTTTTCCTGTGAAAATGAAATAAAAATGAATGAAAAAATGAATGAATTAAATCATATTATTTGAATTGTTCATCTTTTTTAACAAATTATTGATTTTAATATATATTTGCAAATTACAGTTTTCTTGATACCAGTATTATATTGACATGATTAGGACATAATTTTGTATCCACAGCTAAAGAAAAATAACACCATCTAGGACTATTATCTAAAATATAGAACATGTATACTCCAATCTTAGTGTATTTTTAATTTCCTCATTATTCTGCAATAGTGCATTCTTTTACGAATTTCTCTTGTGGATGTTACTTATCTACATAAGCAATTCATCATCATTTTTATATGGTGTAAACATGAATTTTGGTATGAGAAGTTACCGGATATTATCTCTAATTGGTATCAAAGTACCATTCTCACTAACACGTAACAAAAGCTAAACGAACACCAATGGTAATAAGGAAATGAGAATCAATAGCCTGATATCAAATATGCAGATAACATTACATGGTGATGTAATTTAATCACACAATTACGCATGCAAATGTAATTAATTTGATAATCATATAGATCTCTTGGCATCAAATAGTGGATTAAAATTGATTTAATGGTGGCTGATATTATTCAGCTAAGAATCTACATTTTATATGTCATTAAGAAATGTATGACGCTTGTCTGATAAAGACTCAAGTGGAAATTTCATGTACAGCCACTTAAAACAAGGAAACGCCACTTGATGAGGCTAAATAATATCAATTTGTTTTGCCAAGTCCTCCTTGACTTTTTAACTACCAGCATATTAATTTAATGATGTGAAAAATATGTAAATTCTGCGATCAGTGAGCTTTAGAATTTTTCCTATGCTTTATAGCAGCAATATAACTAACCATATATACTTTGTATCTCAGACCACCTTTAGAGTTTGTTAACCTTATCTAAGTAAGAACAATACCAGAAAGTATGAGAAATATACAAATTGTTCATCTTGAAGCAGATCATGAATTATGTTATCTTCAAAAAGTGACATTTTTTTCTTTTATGTGAATTCAACCATGCATACCATTATGGATCATCCTGATTTTTTTCAAATAATCTAACCATATAGCTGATAGATATTGCCAATATATTTTGTAACTATACACTCCCTCATTAAGATTTGTATGCAAATTTCAATTGGGGGAGGGGGACATTTCCTTTTTCTTTTCTTTTTCTTCTTTTTTTTTACTGTATTTAGTTTAAAAATGACAAGGTTGGAAGGCCTCAGCTTCCGACAAAAGAGATCCCTCTGTAAGCAAGATTTCACCAAAATAAGCACAGCTCAAAATAGTGCTCAAAATAGAGCTGAAACTTGGTCGTTTGTGACATCCATGTTGCCAAACACGGCACTCTTGCACCTGAGTTCCAGCATTACCCAATCTTCCGTCGTCAGTCGGTGGGTTAACTATGGCGATCATCCATAACGGGTGAATACAGGGCGGGAAGGCGGGCAGCACAATGGAGGTGGGGAAGTAGAATATTCACCTGTAGATTTTAATTTGTAATTGAGACATCACAGGTTGTATGGCTGACTTGATGCTGGAAGCTGAGGAGATTTGGCGAAACTGGGCCAGGTCATCAATAGCCCGTCTGCCCGCCTGTTTGCCCACTACCAATCAACAAACCAGAATAATTTCAACGGGGAATGAGAAATTAACGGAAAGCGCTTCCTGTTTTCATCTAAAGACGATGTCCACAGTGCGACGAGGTAGAATGTGATAGTGCGATAGTTGACACTATAACAACAAATGAAGTTGAAAAGCTATTTTTCATTCTTTTTTTTTGGGGGGGAGGTTGTTCACAGAAACGCAACTTTTATCCAAGTCTGCATCTAATCTGCATCTAATCTAATCTAATCAAAGCAGGTAAATGTGCGACAGTTGACACTATGACAACAAATGAACTTGAAAAATCATTTCATTCTTTGGGGGCGGTTGTTCATAGAAACGTAACCTTTTTCCAGGTCTGCATCTAATCTAGGGGCCTTCGGAGACAGATATCAAGGTCTGCACGAGAAAGAAAAACAGACAGGGATTAAGAGAGACATGAAAGAGAAAAAAGAGACGGATAGATGAGGACAGACATTAGGGGGATACAGGAGAAAAGTTGGGGAGGAAAAGAGACATTGAAAATCAGGACAAAGAGATAGATAGAGAGAGAGAGACCTAGAGAGAGCTCTACATGTAGGGATAAAGAGAGACATTAAAGAGAAAGAGAAAGAGAAATTGAGAGAGAGAGGTATTTTGGAAGTCTTCTCAAATACGTATAAAAAAAACCTTGTAATAATCAAATTACAAATATATCAAACTCTTGTAATAATTTGTGCTTCCCATGAAAAAAAAAGTTTCATTAAAATTTGCTCTAATCTTAAATAGGTATTCACAAAATTTTATTTAAAATTCCAGAATCAGCTGGTTAAGTGCTTTTTATTGCAATGAGGATAGCTGATATCAGCTGATATCAGCTGTAGATATCAACTTAGTGGAGTAGAATGTGATGCGTATGGAAGGAAAAAGATGTTGCTCTGATTCTAATCAGAGATATTACACACATTGCAGATATTTATACACACGATGTAAAAAAAAGCCTGTTAATCCTTCTTGTGGTTAAAGATCTTGAAGAGAGGTTTTCTGCAGTCTACTTTTGGTTTCTTCTTCAATTGATTGATCACTTCGGAGATTGGTAAAGCAGAGTCTTATTATTTGAAGTATGAATGATGAGAATATATTTTTGAATGGTTTCTCTTCTTGAGCTCTTTGACGAGTCCTTCCTCCATGTAAAATGTACATGTACATGTAGCATGTTTTCTGTTCACATCGGTTTACTAAAGCAGTCCACAACTAAACCACTCTAGTGCTGAATGTTCAATGATGACAATGTGAATGGAGCCCATTTATCCCTACCAACATACACATACCTGCATTTCTTACGTACTATGTTCAAGCTTCCGCCACTCTATAAATTCAGAGTTTTTTCTTCCTTAATACGTGCATTAAGTTGAAAATTACACTCCAGGAAACAACTGACAAGAGAGCTTTGCTGCGTTCAAATCGGCAAACAAACACGTGGTGTCCATTCTCTCCATGCTATATGTGACATAGACGAAGGCCTGGCAGCCCTTTGGGTAGGAACCATCAATTTGATTAAGCAGGAAATGTACCCAGGGGCACCCTAAAAATTCTCAAATGCATTAAGTCTATTAGTTGAATAAACTCGCAAGCTGTCACACAGGCCTAGCAAAGGCTTGTCTCTTTACGCCACGGCTATTTGTAGCACATTATCGCTGCGAGTGTAAATGGGTGTACCGTGAGACATAGAGATGGATAAAGAGGGGCCTTATTTTGATGTGAGATAAATGTTGGACTATATAGCTCCACATGAGCCTGATGTAAACATGTTGCATTTACACCATCAATAGTACCAGCCATATCCTAACAGGATCAAATCCATGTTATATTATGCCTTAACATAATCAGATCACCAAAAANCCCCCAAAAAAAAAAAAAAAAAAAAAAAATTAAGGAAGATAGAGAGAACATAACTATATGCACACTGTACTATCAAGATAAATTGCTCAGTTATCCTCTATCGACCGAAAATGAAAATGGCTTGTCCTGAACTTATTTAGACTATTAATTAATATGAACAATTTGCAGTGAATTCCAAGATTTGAATCCCAAATACAACCTGATCAGTCAAATCTTCAAAGGTTTTTTGTGATTGTTTTACCTTCCTAAGCTCTATCTTCGTCATTCAATATATTAAAAGTACAGTCAATGAAGAAGAAAAAATAGATTACCCCCATTTTTTTTCAACAACAGAAATTCATTGACAACCAAACAACATATTTTTTTGCCTAGAGATCAGTTTGAGTTAAATCTCTCTCGATCAATAACAAGTATGTTATGAGAATAGAAGAAGTTCGAGAGAACAAGAAAAAGTGTGCAAATTATGGAAATCTCACTCGATTCTGTCTGGAAACACATCTGTGTGGAAATAATGGAGGTCAGATCAATAGATTGCAGGCACTTGGCTTACCCTGGTCCATTTGTCACTCACAGGCCTTGAGAATCTAACAAGATGAAAAACTGAAGAAAAAAACAGTCCCAGATAAACCTGAAGGGGTGCAAGGGACATATGCCCTCTCTAGATTTTTAGTGTAAGTCGTTGAAAAATACTTGTTTTCTTCCCTACAAATCGGATGCACCAAGAAAATTGAACAGAATTTTAACCGAAGTTGAATTAAAAAAAATCAACAATAATTTTTTTCAAGTCTGAGCCTCCGTGTAATTAAAATTTGATCCTTGTCCACAACATACATTGGTACCCTTCCATTTTCAAAGCAGGATCTGCCAGTATGCTACAAGCCCCAAGGCAGCATGATTCATTAATTTAGTCATTATACTCATGAATATATATATGGCTTAATTCAGTGATACTTGTACTTGTATGTAATTTATAAACATTTAATCAAAATCTTACTCTTCTAAACTTTGCTAAGTAAAAAGATTGGACCAATAGCTATGGAAAGAATTAGAATAGAAATATTTACACCCAGAAAATGCTGGCAGCAACATAGTGAAGAAATGGAAAATACGTTCAAAACATCTTCATGGATTCAAAATTAGAATTTCTTCTATGAAATGATGCCTTTTGCACATCAAAATTATAATTCTAGAAAATGGTCAGCTTTCATATAGAAGCACTCAACAAAATTCTGTCAGTTTCAAATCGATCCATAAACACCTAATCTATCTCCAGATGACGATATTAAAAGCTTGTCAAACCGCACTGATGAAGGAGACAAGAAAAGAGATGAAAAGGGAGATTAAAGACCACTTGGTAAGCAGATGAAAAAAAGCCCTTTATTTTTTGTTATATTGTAATTTTAGCTAGAGACTATTAATGGGTGATAAGGCGAGGCTTCTCAACTCAGTCATGAAATGAGCGGCTCGACATCCATTGCCCCGTCTAATACCAATTCTGGTGTATATTAATCTCCCACATGTGCTTAGTTTATTGATCACGAGTGTGATTAAAGCACTCATGACGTCAAGAGAGATCTACTAGAATGAGACCGAGCTTGGAATCTCTAGAAATCTTTGATTCCAACCACTAACCCCCCCCCCCCCCCCCGCCAATTTCATTCTCACACTCAACTTCTTCTATTTTGAATTATTGCATTAGCATTTCCCCCGTTTCCTATCACGTTTCCACCAGATATGGCTGAAGCACTGGGTGAAGAGTGCTAGAATTCTCATCAACAGTCCATACTGTACGTTACATTGATGTCCCTGCTTTGACACCGAGATATGAAACATTTGTCAATTAGATCTACCTTTACATGTATCCTACTGCTCAAATAGTTTGACATCTGGTTTGCAGGGTGAGAAGCTGCACACTATGATTTTGATAAGTGCACAAGATTGCCAAAATCATATCAGTGTCTGTACCCCACAAACTTCCAAGTACTAGTAAGCATGAAAAAAGTAATTCACCAAAGTTTAAAAAAGTAATTCACCAAAGTTAGAAATGAAATAAATCTAATTTACAGGCCTGTATAACCTACAGCTACAGTTCAGCATTAAAAACAGCAATTAAACACAACAAAATAATACTCAATGGATTTTTTGTCAATTTTGCCACTGGTGCGCACCATGGTAAATCAGGTGACAAAGTAAATTGGTAGTGTATTTTGCAGCATATATCTGGATCAATATCATTTTAAAACCCCTACATGATTTATATCAAATTACCTGCAGATTATACGGTTATCGCCAGAAGGCAATGATTAACGTTGAAGAGGGTTGAAATAGAATTATATGATTTAGTCCATTCCACATATTCATATTTGAAAAACGTATGGCAAAAACAAGAATGTGTAAGTATACAACCAGACAATAACCCATTTACAAAAAAAGCATCCAGCAGTTTAGGTGAGAAATATGTAGTCTTTATGTGTGTCTTTTACATTCTGTCACACTTTCAGGTAGTCTTGTTAAAACATACAGTACAGTATGTATGTAGATAGTAAGAGTTTCTAATACAGTGCCATACATTCAAGATGGTTTCTCATTGTGCAAGAATGCCTTTAACCTGGGTTCCACAAACAACCATTTTGCTAGGGATATTTTGAACGAGATCGGCAATCCCCCGAGTTACACCCTCTTTCCACACATACATCACACTCTATGAGCAGTGGAAAACATGGCTCGAAAATGTTGGGCAACTCTGAGCCTATTAAACCATCATGCCAATGGCTATAACGAGCTCAGCAAAAATATTACTCTTCCGTTTTGCCTTCTTTGCAAATGAATAAAACATGAATGTGTTTTTGAAGTGGTATTACTGATCTCAACAGTGATAATGCCTTCATAATCCTAAACGTTGTGTGAGCAGCAATGAGACTTGCAATTGAATGGATGGTATATGTACATGAAAGACATGAAAGACACAAGGAAATGAAAAACGTAAGCATTTTGCAATTTACAAACATTAAATTTTTAGATCTCTGCAAAAAAGTGTGAGCTATTTTAACACAATTTTTATTAGCAATGAATGAAACCTTAGAAAAATAAAAACCTAATATGTTTCACAACATGTTCAGTGCTACATTGAAGCTAAAAAAACACATTTTACATTTTGTATTATCATATTGTGTGTTATTTTGTTAAGTGTTGTCTTGTTTTATATTTCCATAATTTTGTTGTACTTATTTGCTGATAGCAGGCTTTTATCATGATTGAATAGATAAAATAAAAGATAAAATACATTCTACATGTATTTCTATTGAATTCATACATGTCACATTGGAATAAATGAGTGTCAACTTCTACACATACATTATTGTTTGGCTTGGCAAGAAACTATATTTGTAGAACAAACTGCAACAAATGTCATACATTGGCATCATCAAACTTTCTGATGGCAACCTCCATCATTCATTTCAAACATAATTGCCTATGAGTTTTGACAGAACCCCACACTTATTTCAGTTCATTCTGGCAGAAAATATTGAGCACTTTCATTTCCACATTGTATCCTTTTTAATGTAAAGATAATCAGGCAAAAATTATAGTTAAAATAAAAAAAAGGTGTAGCTTACTTTTTCACACCGTTATTTGTCTATTTGTATTACAAAGGTGTTTACAGTGGAATACAATTTGAAAAGCATGAAATTAATCTGAGATCAACATGGATCTCATTTTCATGATGAGCTCATAAATGTACTGTCTTGAAACATGCAATAATGGATTGTTTCTGTCTGACATACTGTTCATTCGCTTTATATTGGGCTTCCTACATGTAGGCAATATCAAACACCCCCTAATATTCCAAAAGATACAAAAAGCAACAATTACTCGAAATATTGCCACTCCGAAGATTAAAAAGATAAATTAAATAACTATGTGCAAAGTGTGGATATCATATGATTCAAACTCTCTACAAAGTAATCAAAGATTAACCCAGAGAATAGAATCTATATGCATATCCTGGTAAGAGGCTAACTCAAATCCCCAAACCATCCCTGTCAATACTCCTCGCATGTTTGGGCACTTCAATTGAAAAATTGCGTGGCTCTAGGACTCTTATGTTTGTACCAATGGCCGCAAATCGAGGCAATTTTCTTTCCTCGTACTCCACTTGAAAGCAGCCCGAGATGAATGGCTGAGAACAAATTAACATCAATCACAGGGAAGGCTCTTCCAACATCAATATTTCATGCCACATCTTTAGAAAGGCATCAGCTCAAAACAGACTTAAAATGCCCCAATGTTGCACATTATTGAGTGCTGAATAACCATGAAAATGTGAAGGATACAGCTCGTGTATTAGTCATATTTTCCAGGGATCTTTGCGGTTCCATATATAATTGGATGACAAATCGATTGAAGGACTGCACACTTGAAATAGGACTATTCAATTATCACTGCAATATTAGCATGAAACATGTAATCATTAACCCCATTTACACTATCATCGCAACAATAAGGTCGGAATTCACAAAGTTGGTGTATTCTTAGTCCATAGTCTAAACCTGATTTACACCAAAGTGTTGAGATAATTAAGCGTTAGTGTGCATTATTTAGCACGCACATTCTAAAGTATTCCTATGTGGCACTCAATCCAGCACATTATCGCTTAAATCTAAACCACCCCATGGTCAAAAATTGGGTAACGATTCTACGTTATAGTATTCTATAGAAATGAACATTTAAAAATTCCTTGCCTTGTCCAATTTGAGATTTAAAAGCTGTTTGAGAATTTCCAATACGTCAGATATGACTCAAGTCATGAGGAGTTTGCTGCATTTATATGAAATACGTGTATGAATAATTACATGTAGGTGTGTACAAATGGGAGTACCGGTAGAACATATCACTGCACTTACATGTTTGTATGAGCTTACATTGTAGAAGCTGACATACATGACCTGTCATTTACAATAGAGAAAGCTTGATGCATGTTTACAAGACATGCATGAATTCACTTCCAATTGATAGAATATTGACAAATGTCATACCCAATTCAACAAATTATTTGATCATATTTCATTAATTCATAACATACTAACTAGTATGGAATACATCGTAATAAAGAACCACATTGTGGTTTTGGTTGCACTCCTCACAATTGCAAGGCATTAGTCTTTCTCACCACAACAATATGAGTTGACAGGAAAAGTCTGCCACTAATTAGTCTTTGTAACTTTGAAAATGTAATGAGTGATGGCTTATAATGCATAACTTGGCAGATCTAAGAAATATAAAGGACTTCAAAACTAATTTCTCTTTAGGCAGATCAAATCCAATGTCATTAAAGAACTGGTCAATTGAATCAGTGAATTCATGACCACTCAGACTTCCAACAGTTCTCTTTTCCAAACATTTCCATCAAAAAGTTACTTTAGAAAGTGAGCACAAAATTTGTCTGTTCTGTTCATTTCTATTTTTACTTCATTCATCTGTGTTTGGGTTGTCTGCAATTAGCTGTCTCAACTATAATCACAAAAATAGACATGGCTGACTATAAGATTTTATTTCTTTTTTACAAAAATTATATCAATATGGTGACTACACGTATTCCCAGAGGTTCAGACAAGGGTCAGTTCCTCCTGAGACACAATAAAGGAATTATGTATTACAAGTCAGATGTATTTTTAAACCAAGTTTGCTAGAAATGCATTAGTTGCAGATTTTCCTGTGATACGTTGTTTTGTATGTAAAATTGTACTGATGCATTTTTTCAATATGTAACTATACCGTCCTAGTACAGTTTTAATAATATGATGTTGCGTATTATACAGTTGTAGCATATAATACAGTTCCAGTACAAATGTTTTTTTGTACATGCTATACTACGTTCCTGAACCACACTCAATTGCCTATTAGAGCAAATATGGTGTATAAAAATATATACATGTAGGCAACACTTTAATTTCTCTTGTACTTTGTAATCATAAATTCATACAATTCAAATATCAATGCTTCTGAATTTTTATAGCCCTCTAGCAGTTGAGTATTAAGACTGTGAGAATTTAGTGTTCTCATGGAATTAGTAAAAACATTGCGAAGATTGTAAACATTTTTACAGGCATATTATTTCAGCAAACATGATGTGTGCAATTCATTGGGTGGTCCTAAAAGTTTGCAAAAGACGATCAGTTATCGCAATTAACAAGCTGTAGAATATTTACCTTGAACAAATACAAATTCACACATGTTTACAAATGAGATAGAGCTAATTTAGTATACTGATTTCAACTCCTTAAATAGCAGTGAACCCAACATTCAACATGCATGCAAACAGGGACGCCGGGTTGAATAGGGGAATAGTCTATAAAGATCTGCTCATATCATAATAGTCTATAATAGTCATAAAAGTCTATAAAGATCTGCTCATATCATAATAGTCTATAAAAGTCATGAAAGTCTATAAAGATC
>BQKZ01011512.1:10995-26658 GCA_036244855.1 Temnopleurus reevesii | reverse complement strand
CAATCAGAGGGAAAATAAATTATGACAGTATGATTGATGAAACCCATCCCACCGAATAAAGAGCTTATGAATGCTTTCACATTAGATCTCACAGCATTGCTATTAATGTCTTCCCCATCATGAGTTCGTCAGGAATGAAGGCCAGTGTCATATATTCATCCTTTGTTCTTGTGAAAAAAAAATGAAATAAACCTCACTGAGATACAACTGTAATGTAGATAATTTCGATTTCTTCAGAACATTATGCAAACTTTTATATTTATATCATTATTTACAAAAAGCATCCTTCGGGTCCTTTGTAGACCATCATTCATTGCGTGGTTTTGGAAAACGTTTCTTTCTCTTAATAATACAATATCATCTTTACAAGGAGATCTCTGTAGAGGGCTACATGTATACTCCACATGGTAGTCACAAGACGGTGGGCTTTGCAATACGAGATGAATGATTAATACAGATCCAAGCAAATTTCTAATTGTAAGATGCTTTGATAACTTAGTACAAACTTTTGTATTTCTATATATAGCCTCATCAAATAAAACTTTAATATTATCCACATCTTTCTTTTAGCCTATTGAACACTTTAGCCTATTGAACTCAATTTATTTGCTGTCTTGTTCAATAAAGAAACTCCATTTCACTGTTATCAAATCATTTTATTTTCATCTAGCGATATTAAGCAGCCCCACCTCAATCATAAATCATAAATCATACCGGAAATAAGTACAAAGTAACCGTATCGCTGAAATGCCTCTCCAAATCTTGTCCATCATCATTCACTGTACAGATTTGCATTTGACCCAATTATAGTCAGTATTCCAGCATGATAGATTATATATTTGTGACAAATATTCTTAAATTGGAAAGAGAAACAAACTAGCGACTTCTTCGTCATTCTTCTTTTGCCTTGGAGGTGTAACACTAATACATTTCATCAGCTGAGGTTATGCGAGCTCCTTAGAGTACTTATTTCTTAGATTAGATGACAATTAATATTCATACTGAAATCCTTCTCTTCCTCGTCTGCAAATAAAGAGAAAGCGAAGAAGCAGCAACAATGAGATGAAAGCTTGCCGCCCAAGCTGATGATGAATAACTGATTAAATTGGCTTTAATCATGGTTTTCGAAGATGGAGAACCTTTAGGACAATAGGACCGGTGAGTCATGGTGGTATCACAAAGGAAACTCACATCCATTTCTCAGCAGAGAGCACATGTTGACGGTCGATATGTTATAAAAATAGAAGTGTACCTGTGATAAGCACCGCTTTTCAGTGATTGTTTTGTTGACTTGCTGAAAAGAATTATACCGGTATTAAGCAATGGATGAAAACATTTGCAGTGAGCAACATGATTGGTTGCTTGGGAAAGAAATTATGTTGTTCAGATGTTTGTGCTTTCAGAGGCTGCATGAATCATACCCAGAAGCTTGCCAATGTACTTTTAGGAAAATAATGTTGTTGAGTTTTACTTTCATTAACATGATTAATCATGTTGAATGGGAATTACATAGATGAGTGATGAGAGAAACTAGATATTCTAGTTTTATTGGAGTAATTATGTGGTACAGCTTGGGTACAAATTTTACCTATTATCATTTTACATATATTATATTGCAAAAAATTTCTTTGTTCCTAACTCTAATTAGTTGCTTCATATTTGGCCCAAATTGCACTCTATATGGTATGATATTTCACAGGAAGACAAAGTGCTGCAGCATGGATTTTAAGATCTAAAATTTAAACCAAATGCAGAATCTTCATTGAAATATTTGTTTTTTATGTTGATAAATAATCTAATGATAAAGAAGTCATAATAAATTTGATAATGCCAATTTTTAGTGAAATTGACAGTGGAAAAAAGGGCTACTGGTCACCCAAATTAATCTGCTCTCCGCAATTAACCTGCTCTCAAATTACATCCTCCTTGATTGGTGTATCGCTGTCCGTCCAACAATCTTCCATATTACTAAATATGATTGCAGGTTTGCACTTTCTTATCACCTCCAATCAGCCAGTTATATCTCCGTTGCCTACAGCTAAGAGTCATATTTAGGCTGGAAGAGGCCCAATTGCACTCCAGAAAAGGAACATCAAGTGGCCCATTCTCACTGTAGGTTCATTCTATTTGTCGTTTTGATGATGGGAAAGTACAAGACAATTTGGGGATCTTTAGCAACTGATGCTTTATTCAGCTTGAATTTCTGCATGATTTATTTCACATTTTAAAGTTATTGTTAGGTAAAATGAAAGGCTTCATGTTACAAAATAATAGTGAAGAGTTTTGTGGTATTTATATTGCACAAATTTGCCAGTATAAAATGTTTGTTGGAAGTTTTGAATCCGTTTATTTAGAAAAGAAAACATAAAGTTTTTTTGTTTTCTTTTTAATTCTTGGGATGTATTTGGTCTCTTAAAACACAATCAATTGTAGGCTAATCTTGGATATTGATCAAATGATAGTTTGTAGGCACTGTGCATCTGAATACTTTTTACCAAATTCAATATTTAAAATTTCCTTCTTTATTTTCATTTTCATTCAATCAGATTGTGTAAAGACAGTACTTGTAACTAATACATTAAGAACATGAAGATTATTTAGCTATTTTAAGAAGTAATTTGAATTTGAAATGATTTAAAGAGGAATGTGTAGTTTGACATTTTAAAAGACAAGACAAAAAATAAAGATGTCTTGTAATGTAGGCCTATATTGATAAGAAGCAAAGATTCAGAGTGAGAATGGCCCCTTTATTACCCCTTTACCACCACCGTACCCTTACCGCTAGGGATTCGGTATCAACCAACTAGTGGTATTACTGCCTTTTTGTGTGTGTGTGGAGTGGAGGTGGGAGCGAGAGGCGCGGCTACACACCCCTAGGCTACTCCATCCAAGCTGTTTCAATTTACAGGAGAACAAAGACCAGATTGGTAGTAGCCTCTGCTGAACCCCGCTCTCACAATTTTCTCCCCCATGCTTACTTTTCAGTCTTTTTCTTTAGAATTTCTTCATGGAGAGTGTCAATATGACAGTATCTTTGTCTACCAATAGAAAGATAATTTATTTTATGTCTCTTCATATTTATTTTAGCTATTAGACCAATGATCTCTTTTGTACATTGTTGCTTTAGGAATTAATAACATCCCTCCTTCATTTGTTATCTGATTGTGAATTTTCTAAAAGGAGACACTCCCCAACAGATGCTTCATGAATATTGTAATTTACACAATATTTTTGGTCTGTTTAAAGAAAAGAGAAGCACTAATGTGCATGAGTGTTTATTTAAAAGCTTAGAGAGTAGTTTTTTGTGATTGGATTAAGTAAGATTGCTTAGTGGCAGGTGGTTAATATTGATCAGTGCTTGTTCAGCAGTGTGCAGCATTATGACTTCTTTATTTACATTTTGGCTTCATAAAATGTGATTTAAAGGGATTCATGACATACAGATGGATTTATACATTGTAGATACATGAAGACCAATTATCTAATTTAGCCACACCATTTATTGGGATGGTTTGGTATTATGCTTCTCCCCTTTATGTTTCTCTCCTCGTAAACTGCAAAATATCAAAGCATAATACTACAACATCTTTAATTCGTTCATTTGAAGATGCTTGCATAAAGAATTCAAAGAATCTTTCAATTAAATTTTGAATTCAATCTTATTTCTGTGTGCAATCTTGTTAACAAAATTTTTACATTACATTTTATAGAACATCTAAACAGGAAAATTTGCGATACATGCGATACATGCCAGGCAAATGATTCATCATTTATTGGATAGTGAGAAAACTTTGTATCAAATGTGATTCAAAGGGAGTTATGACAGATTCATTTGTAGATATATAAAGACAATTTAGCTGCACCATTTATTGAGATGGTTTCATATTTTTCGCATCCCAAATAACGATTCTTCTCTATTCCCCGGCCTATGCATGAGGCATTCTACAATTTTTTTTTCTTCAACATGATGAATATTAATTTTCAATTTACGAGAGCATCATTTATCTTCGCCATACCATTCCTGCCCTGAACCTAATTACCCTCTCATGTACTTTGTACATTGAGAAGCATGTGATGTTGCGCTGCAGGGTTGCCCACAAGCTTCTCACACGATGGCGGTGGTGATGAAACGATGATGCAAGCAGTTGCTGAGGAGACGCGTCGTTCTCGTTGGTGGCGAGAATCGTTTGGTGTGGGAGTCGATTCGGTGATTGGACTCTTAGTCATTCATACCCAAGAGTTATGAAGTTTATTGACCCGTCACACCTTCATCTGCGTCTTTTGAGTGTGTCTATACAAGATTTGTGTTGCCTGTTTTTGTTTCTCAACATCTTTTATTTGAGGATGTTTCACTTCACAGTGAATCACTACAGCCTTTATTATTTTAAAAATTTGTTGTTTTTGTTTATTCCATATATGTAATTAGTGACTTGCTCTATCAAGAGATTCAAAAGAAACCGAAGACCAATGGCACAAAATATGCATTTAAACTAGGAATATATGGAGTTTGAGAAATTTTGTACAAAATAATTTCATTTAATAATAGAATTAATTTCGGAAACCTTTTCTCTTTGTTTTTAGCGCTATAAAAATAATCTATGTCTTATTTTCGGTGTGAATCATATCCTTTTAAATGTTAAATTGGAAGATAAAATATTGTATTGACACATATCCTGCATCTATATCAGTATTGTACAAGACCTGATGCAGTTGTATGAAATACAGGAAATACAGAATCGTGATATGTTTTTCACCTGTTTCCATGTTCCGTTATACCCAGTGGGTGAAAAGCAAACTGATAACTATATTTGATACACATAGTCGGGTGCTTTCTTCATACTTTCATTAATTATAATAATAGGTCCATTTATATAGTTACCATATTATTACCCTGGCTATTACAGCCAAGTCAACCACTAAAGTTTCCTACAGATACCAAGGTTTTTTGACAAAATGTTCTATTAAACTTATGCAATTAAAGAAATGTTAATCAATTATGGTTTCTATGTGTAATCAGGTACTAAGGAAAGTCAACTCATTGTAAAATGAATAGCATTTCCAAGTTTTTATTCTATGTGAATCATCTTAAAATCGCCTGAATAAGATGATGAAATTTGGTGTAGACACACTCCCAGCAACTCTGTCATTATTGTACAAGGTGCTATTTGGTGATGCACTGGTACAACTCCATTGGGATATACAGCATTGTGAAATGTTTTCACCTGTTTTCATTTTGTGTTTACCCAGTGGGTGAAAAGCAAAGCTGATGAATATCGTTGGTAGTAAGGTGCCAAATGTCTGCACACTTTCAATTTTAAAAAATATGTGTATTTTGAGTGTGAAGTGCTGAATAAATAACAAAAATTATATTGTATTTGTGCAATGTGTACAATGTAAAGCATTAATGCATTAGTTCTCCATTCCATTTTAAACTCGTTCCATGATTAAACAGCACGATTCATACAGTAAAGAGAAACACCTTTTGCTACATACATTTACTTTGTTTGTTTATCCCCCAAAAGACAAATTAAAATCCATTCGCTTTTCTGTGCTTGTGCCCCCCACTCAATTTTCACCCATTGGCATATTTGTACACAACTTTTCTCTGCTTTCTTTCTCTTCTTTTATTCTCCATCAGTTCTTCTCTTTAAATTTCCTTGAATTTGTCACTCCTTCCACCTTTCTGTATTTCCTCACTTACATGTACTGCTTAAACCTTTTTTTTTCTTCTACATCTTGCAAATGCCCGTTTGTTGCTCCAACCTTGTTGTCATCCTAAGTTGCAACACCACTACATCAATTTGATCTTGTCATTCTTGCTCTATCTCAATGGCTTCTTATTTTTATACTGTTCTCTTTTCAATTATTATTTTTAAAGAAAGTAGAATTCACTTTATAAGTGCACTTCAGTCTTCTGTTTGTTCCATGGAACATCTTTTGTGAGACTCATTCTCCATCTCTGTGTTGAATGGGTGGAAATGGGGTTAATTATGAGATAGCTCCATGAACGTCTAAATGGTTAATTGTTCTACGAACAAGATGCTTATTATGTCTGACACTGCAAAATGATAAGTCTGACAGAGAGTGGTCTTAAAATGGAGACAATCCACTTTCATTGTGGGTTATGACTTGTGACTTCTGTATTTAGGGTTTACCTCTCCTTAAACCCTGCTGTATTAGCATACTTGTTGAGTAATTTGGAGAAGGCAAAGTCTTATGAATTCAACTAGAATCCTTACTTCATTTGTAAACCAATCTCTTCTTTATATTTTCTATTTTGTTATTTTCTCTATTTAAAGGAAAATAGGGCAACATTAAATGCAAAGAGTCAAGAGTGTCTGCATACTATGATTCTTGGTTGGAATTGAGAATTTGAATGTATGGAAGGGGTTAATATAGCCATGAAGCTATATAAAGTTGTACTTGGTGACTCATGAAACATACTGTCACCCAAGGTTGGGTTCTATTCTCTCGCAAAGCAACAGGGAGAAACAAAATGCTTTCTGTCATTCGCATTTTAACCAAGAACAATGAATGTAGTTCCAGACGCGAGGACTTCATTTCCATTCATCTAAATCCAATGAGAGTTGAGGTCTTGTTCATGTTCTCTTCTCGACCCTGAAGATTAGCTGATGCTGGCGTAGATGAATTGAATAGCTCTGAAGGTCGGGAATAATTAACATCTAGATGAAAAGACTGCAATGACTGCTTCCTACGAGTGTGTGTCTGGTGGCTCTTACTTGTAAGGGACTATTTTAAATGTTTCTATCATTTCAGTGTTTTAGATTGCTAACTTGCATAGGCAGTGTTTCATCAAGCCATTCTTCAAAGATAAAAACAACTTTATGGTGTGGTATGCTGCACAAGCACAAGAGCTGTCACCAGTCATTTTGAAAGTGTTGGGTAACTTGGTGAAAAATTACCATTATATACTTTAAATACCCATATTTCACCATCAACATTTCCATATTTCCCTCTTTCCATTAGCTACAGGATTTCTTCATTATGTTGACCATCATTCACTACATTGTATTCACATCCCTACTATCTTCCCCTATTACTCCTGATTAGATAATCAGCCTCATGATCATCACCACCATCAACACCATTACCATACAATATGACTAACAGCATCATAAAAACTGCTATTTACACCACTATCAGCACCATAAAAACTGCTATTTACACCACTATCAGCACCACCACCACCACCACCACGGATACCACCACTGCCACCACTACTACCATCACTACCACCACTACCACCACTACCACCACTACCACCACTACCACCACTACCACCACCAAACCAACACCAGTAACCACAGCCACCAACTCCAGTACCAACAAAACTATCTTTGGCACCACCAACACTATCAAAGCAACAATAACAAAAGACCAACAACTGTCTTTGCACACTCCAGTATCATTATATCAGTACCCCAAAATCCAGAACATATTTCAGTCTGTATCCTGAAACATCAAAACAAAGATGGAGTTGAAGTCGGGACACAAAAAGTCAGATATCAATTTTCATCAGTCTATCTGCTACATCTTTTGAATTTGAATTCTCAGGGGCATTTCCCGCCCAAGGGCAATTGTGCAATTTGAGATGGTTTCTATGGCAACAAGAGTCAATTACTGTGACTTCATTGATAGCACCCATTTGTGAGCAAGCCTAGCGCACTCTCCTGATTGGATAGATAAATTCTTCTTTCTTACTGTTTTGTTATTTACGGAGAGAGTCATTATTTATGGAGAGATGCATCGAGATGGATATATTGAGCGATGAGGGATTGCGAGAATTCTGACTTTGTGTTCCTACCATCTCATTGTCCTTCAGAAATTTTGCAATAAAAGAGTGATAGACAGCATCTATTTATGAAATAGCATATCTAGATATGAATGTAGCAATATTAGAAAATCAGTCATGAAATTTCTCCAGCAGAAGACAGTATGGGAAGTCTATGAAATGAAAGTCTACAAATTACATTTCAACCTTGGGTATAGTGTCTATTACGTACGTATATATATAAACATGTGTATAATTGTCAGAATATTTTCCATCTTTTTCCTGTCTTTCTATCTTATTTAGATATGAACATACCAAACATTGAATCATTTGATAAATTTGCCAGAACAATTATGTAACATTTTGGTATAAAATTCTGTTCACTCAATGTTATCATCATATTCTCAGATTTTGTTTGTTGTAGTGATCAATATTGATTTGTTCAGATTATTTTTATGAACACAGTAGTTTTTCAGATATGGTGAGCCACGTATACATGTAAGACAGTATGACAGTGCTGATTTAGGGTCATAAATGAGAAAGGCTGCAATATCATTGAAACCAACTCATTTCATTTCTTTGGAGACATGCTCAAAACCTTCCCCATCACACTCACATATCGTGACCTTGACTGATTAAAGACGCCTCGCCCCCTCACTTATTGAATAGGCCCCACCCCTCTCATCTGCCGACAAACATGAATGTGTGATTAAGGAATTGATGAACAATCCATTGACCATCATTAAAAATGAATAGAGAACACTTATAGCAGTAATCTGATATATCAATAGAGCCAGCTTCACGATAACCCTCCCAAAATTGAAAATCCAGGATTTTTGATGGTCCCATTTACACTTCTGAAACAAGCACAATGCTTGAAGTTGTTTTGTATTGGATTTTGAGGTGATTCTAATGCTTCTCTATTTGGGGGCATTCTTTTTGCTTTACCATCTCATATTCTCTTTACAGAGAGAGAGTTTTTGCAAAAGCATTCTCCAGATGCTCTGTTTTAAGTTTGGTATCAGTGCTTAGGAGGGAAAGTATAGACAATGTTTGGAAATGAACAAGCTATGATTTTTTATGTTCAAAGGTTAGGGGGTTGTTTGACGGTATTAACAACTTATGTTCCAACATCAAAGAAAAGTATGAGTTTAGTCGATATAAATTTATATTGTTTTTCTATGTTGGTTATACATTGTTTTACATTAAATCATTATTTATTTTATCTAGATTTGTATGGTCTATCAAAACTAAAATTATATATCCTGTTGAAAGAATAGGAGTGGAAAAAAATGCCAGATGATTTCACTTTGCAATGTAAAACTCCCTCATATACTAACACCAGTCTTCACTGGTCGTTCATACCTGTCTCCAATACCCACCATCAGTCTGTGCCTAAAATAACTACCGATGAGTTGCCTGACCTAGCGTATATCCAAACATTTATGCCAATTTGGAGACAGACACTTTGTCGTCGACGTGATGGTCAGTTGGGTAATATGTGGAGACTTTAAGGGTATATTCTGGAGCTGGTGAGGTTTGGCGAATTGAGGACTTGATTGAATGATTACTATGGTGTATGGGGATGGGTATAGGAATGCCATCAGTCGACGTGATGGTCAGTTGGGTAATATGTGGAGACTTTAAGGGTATATTCTGGAGCTGGTGAGGTTTGGTGAATTGAGTAGTTGATTGAATGATTACTATGGGTGTAGGAATGCCATCAGTTTGTGGATTTATGGAGGAAAGTACTGGTCAGAGGAAGATGGAGGGAGAGAGAAAGGGAAAA
The DNA here is from genome assembly GCA_036244855.1 of Temnopleurus reevesii. Lineage (NCBI taxonomy): Eukaryota > Metazoa > Echinodermata > Echinoidea > Temnopleuroida > Temnopleuridae > Temnopleurus > Temnopleurus reevesii. The sequence continues at coordinate 17,077 of BQKZ01011512.1, read as the reverse complement.
CGGAAAGAAATTGTTGTATTTTTAACATGTTTGTAGTAAAAGAAGTAATGATAATGTAGAGAGAGAGAGGGGGGAGGAACTGGAGAAGATGGAGGAATGAATTATTCATATAGATCATGATTTCAGACAGTGAAGATCTAGCATTTATTTTTTTGAAAATTGAGAAAAGGGGGAGAGAATTATACAAAACAGACTCATAAGCAGCGATGGTAATCAAAGTAATTGAAATGGAAGATGGTTTGTACTTTTGTAATGAATTCCAGATCTAATCTATTATGCAATGAAGAGAAAATGAATGAGTATTAGTAGATAATGGATGATTGTGATTTCAGTCCTTTTTTATGAGTATTAGTGAAGTGTAGCAGTAAGATTAGTTGGGAGTATTTCAAAATGGATGATGACTCTAATTCCTGTGCCTACAAATATGAAAAGAAAAGGAGACATAATGAGGGAACAAAATCAATGTCTAGGAAATGAAGAAAGACATTTTTGCCAAATAAATGAGAAATTCACTCTTCAGATTCTCATCTCTTAGAATAAGAGAGGACATGAATAAGAAGGGGAGTTTTTTTTTCTACTATCAAAAGAAAATGTTTTTGTTTATAAATCATACAAATTCATGATCAAAACCTATTGCATGGATGAGCTTGGGTATATTTATGAATGCTTTTTTTTGATAGAAGAAAAATGACAGAAGAAAAAAGATGGTAAAATTCAAATAAATATTTAAATTTTCCTTCACAAATCTTTAATAACCAATGTATTTCTTAACATTGTTTTTCCCTTTTTTCATCTTCTCCCTCTCCAGATCATATCAAGCACCGTATTCATCATCTGATAAAACTAGAGAAGTGTGATCAAGCAATGAAACTTCCACCATTTAGAGAATCAAGTCAAATTATATTTTCTTATATAAAGATTATATTAAAAAGTTACATTGGCGATGAATTAGGCATCATTAAAACAATTCATGGAACCAACTTTTTTATAGTGAACAAACATCTTTAGGATGATAAAAATGAAACACTGTTTGAGGTTTATGGCAATAATAATTACTACTGCATTGTGGTGTAATGTTTCTGACTCTTGCCTTTCAACTAGAAGGTTGGTAGTTTTAATCTCATCCATGGTGTGAATGTCTTTCAGCAAGAAATTTATCCACACTGCTGCACTCAACCCAGGTGAAAGTTGGTACCTGACAGGAATTTACTCTTTGGAATGCTTGAGCACCTGAGTGGTATGCTCAGCAGGTATAGCCATGTTAATGATATGGTACCGATAGTATCAAGCGCAGAAGAGTATTTATGTATTTAGTGATTGCGCTGTATAAATGGAGCTATTCTCGATTCTTCTATTTGTCACATACAGTATCTTTTTCTATTTCAACTTGTAAATCTTAACTTGGTAAAGGTGAATGCAAATTGTATTGCAATAAATTTGTTGCTTGTAATGTATGATATGATTATGGTAAATTTAGAACATAGAACTAGAACATTTGTTGCACGAGCAAATGTTGTATTATCATTGAGCCACAGTTAACAAATATGCCTTAGATTTCTGTTCAACACAATCCTTGTTCTAATTGTGTTTTCTGTGACCTGACTAACTGCCCCTGAACATAGAGGGATTTGTAACTCAGATCACAGAGATTTCAACTGGATAAAGATTTGGGTTGATTCCTCCGTGGCCGGATTAACTGCCCCTGACCATAGATGGACATGTAACTCTGATCACAGAGATTTCAACTGGACTAAGAATTTTGTTGAATTAGATGACCTAGGCTTCATGAGATCCTTAAAATGTGCTGTTGATGAAAAATAAATGTTCATTATTTTTGGTAGATATTTGAATTTGTAACATAGAAATTGTACATTTATAAAAGCTCAATCATGTGTGTGATCTTCTATTAAGCATGGTGCCATAAAATGGAACATTTTTATACAAGTATTTTGAAGTCCAATATCCTTCTGCTTTTTGCTTCGGAAATTTGTGAACTTACTAAGAACTAATTTAACAGTAGAATGCAAGAGAGATCATTCATCAGCACATGTTTTATCCGTTGCTTTGTGTTTAAACCATTATTTTTTTATTTTTTTTATTATTATTTTTCTCCTGACTTCTGGGAAAAGTTTAGGCATCATTAAAAGCCTAAAACACAATGACTTTATGTTAATTTGGGACCATTGTTTCGGTCAACAATTCATTTTCTATTTCTCTGTTCTTGACTTGTTTTTACTTACATCTGCATGTACCTCTCATGTAGATGCTTTTCTTCAATTTCGGAGTAAATTTTCCCAAATATTAAGTTTGGAAAGTTTATCATAAATGATCTGCATGAATGGAAAATATCTTAGAACCTTTTGTTAGTGTATTCTCTATTGTTAAGGGCACAGAAAGTAAACAGGATTTATTTAGCTGTTATCTGTCATGTTATAATAATTCATGTGCTGCCAAAATGTATCTATAGGTGCTAGAATTATTTCCTCTTTTTCCTCATTTTACAGTATGTTGTATATATAATGGTATTTTCAAAATATTTATGAGACAAGGGAAGGTTAGTAACAATGATAATGAGAATGAATTTTATGATTAAGATTAAATATTCATTTTGTTACACTTTGATAGACCAGGAAAATTAATAAACTATCAATCTAGTATTTTTAGTATAGTTTGTTCTATTTCTTTTCTACATTTGTGAAATATGAGTTAGCAATAATGCATCCTATTACTCATTCAAATGTATTTTATGAAAAACACACATAGAATTTTTCACTTTTCCATTATTTGTAAAATCATTCATGAATCTGTTTTCTAAGACTGGATTATACACTACTAAAAAAAAGCTGTATATTGCTTTTGAATGTCCTTACAAATTTAATCAAAGTTTTGTGTATCTGGATGTGACCAAATGCACCAGTTTCCAATATTATCAAACACACTCTTCTCAATTTCAGACATGAGAAATTTCAGTTCTTGAATGATTTTGTCTCTCGCTCTAGTACACAACCTATGACACGAAATAAACTGTTTCTGAAAAGTTAACTAGAACGCAGACAATAGGTCCGTCCACCATGTATTCAACTGTGTGGACACAACAGTAACAAGTCGGTACCAAATTCATTAGCACTACAAAGGAGCATTGAAATTGCGTTTGACTTAACTTTTGGAAAATACCTTATTGTGTTCTATACAAAATTCTGAAGTCATACAATTGAAAAGTGGTACAATATAAAGTGATCCCTATCTTTTTTAAGTAGTGTATTATGAGAAATTTGATTGATTACAATTATAACTTAGCAAATTTCTGATTGATTGATTATGAAGTAAAGCAATATGGGATTTCAGGCATGCAGATAAGAGTGCATGATTGACATAATTAAAAAAAGATTGTCTCTTGAATGTATTGAAAAATTACAAATAAAGTGTATTTCATTGTCATATATTATATTTCTATTATGTCTGCCAAGCAGAGCTCAAATGATCAATTTGCAGATATTACAACTAATCTTTACAACATCATGTATATCACTCAGAACTGTATGATATGATAATCATGCATGTATGACCTTTGTTCTAATAAATCATATTTTGGCTGGAAAAAGGTGAACTTTTTAAGCAATACACAATTCTATTAATGAATACTGAACTATTCAGGTTCACTTGGGTGTATCATATTGATGATTTATTCAAAGCTTCAATTATAGCTTTATGTTGTGTGGCCATATTGAAAACATTACAAATATTTTAAATCAAAAGTCATTATCAGATAATGCATGCTTATAATAATGTGGAAAATGTTTAACTTTGCCTCTATTTGTATGTTATAAAATAAAAGAAAATAAAAACAATGAATGATACTTTTTGTAACTATTGGTTGTAAACATTGTCATTTTTTATTTTGTGTTCTGTGTATTGTAAGGAATGTAAGCTATGTTTTTATGGTGCTGAAAACAACTTCATTGGATGTCATTCAAATTCAGACACTTCTTAGATATGAGACATACATTCATATGTTTTTGTACATCATGCTCTTTAATGAACGCGACTTGATTACCCTTTTAAATATAATTGTTTTTAGAAATCTTTGCACATTTTTAGCATCTTTTAGAATAATTCAGGCATTCTGTGTAAGCGTCATACAAGGCACACCAGAATTTTGAAAATTGTACAATTATTTGTTTCTGATATTTTCAACAAAAAAAAACAATTATCAGTACTTACTGGGATAGACACTTTTATTTTAGGGAAATCGGAACGCATCAGAAATTGATCGATTTACAAACAACAATAGCTATGAAACCAAAAAAAATGAATATTTGACAATTTAATGTGTTGTTTTTCGGGGGAGGTTGTATAATAGGCTACTTTAGCTATAGCTATTTCCATTAAGTGGTCATAAATATGTAATGATTGAGAAAATCGTTTCAAAATGAAACTGAAATAGCCGGTGTAACTGATATTGTTAGCACCTAATCGGTGATATTCGGGCCCAGACTGTCTGATTTACTGATCATGACTAACTTTATAAGCAACAATTTAGTAGTTTGCGGCATCGTCTTTGATCTCGCTCTCAGTAAAGTTCCTTTTATCTCTTTTGCAGTAAGGGGAATTACTGACACCCTTCCAACGTTGTTTACTCGCTACTTTATTTGCTTATTGAATATTTTACAGTTGCGCTTTCTTTTACTTTTATTTATTAACTATTTGAATGTGTTTATCTCATAAATTAGCTTGAAAATTCAAGACTGGTTTTCACAACTCTATGTAGTTAGGCATTAATGAATAATAACTGTTTCAAATTAGTCAATAACGAGAGAAGAAAAATACGATTGAGAACATGCAAGCTGTTATATTTATATTTGCTTTTCACTTGGAATTGGCTTTTCGGTGACTTTTCTACAATTCTAACAAAGGATAGCTTTGCATGTAGTGAAATCGTTAATTGGATCATGTCTTAAATATGTTTTAATTATCAGTCTCCCATTCATATGTTTAAATTACGATCCCAACAAGACCCCCCCCCCTTTTCCTCCCCTCTCTCTCTCTCTCTCTCTCTCTCTCTCTCTCTCTCTCTCTTTCTCTCTTTCTTCCCTTAATTCACCCATTTTCCTTCCCATCTTACCCCGTCCTTATATGGAGACGAGCTGACCATTAATATCAATTTCATTCACCAGTCTTTCTTCATTTTCTTTCCACACCCCTCCCTTTGTTGGGTTCTCAAAAGAATATAATTACTACTTTTGGTCTGTTTGCTAAAAGGATTTAAATCCTGAAGTAGTGATTGTTTAATTGGTAAATTGGCCATAATAATTACACCCCGTCGTCTTATGAATGCCCTGTAATAGATAGCGGTATCAGTATTATAGAGGGTTTTATTGACCTACCATTAACGTGATCTTAATCAGATATGAAACTAACGCCTTTTCGATTCGACGCTTTCGCCTTCATCTTCATCTCTTTGCACGAATCCCCACCTATGAACCCTCCTAACTACCCCCCCCCCTTTTTTTTTCTCTCTCCCTCTCTCTCTTCAATTATAATATAAATATGGTTGAGTATCATTAATCATTAGTTTGCAAGGTCAGTTAGAACTGTTTTCTTTTTTTGTTCATTGTATGATACTTGCAGAATTAAAAAAAAAAGTTGAATATCTGTTCGAAAACTACCTTTTCAGGTTACATGTCGCACATTAAACTATCTATAAATTCAATTTTTGTGATATAATATCATATATATTTATATCCTTTGCACTAAAATCGTTGCATTGACAGTGTCCAGGCGAGAAAAATGAACAGATTTGCTAAGTAAGCCGTTTGCCATTGAATAGAACGAATAGTAATCTTTTTCCCCTAGGGAAAAAAGTTACTATTTTCGCGCGCATGCGTAGTCGGCTAAAAGAGACCTGCCCGCGCGCGAGAGAGACAGTGCTTCCCATCAGCTACACGGCACGGGAAACTGCTGGCGGGCTTCGTTCGCATGATGTGCTCAACGAGAAGACGAGCCAGAGACTGGAAAAACAATTTATCAGATTATCAAATTATCATTAAGACAAGGTAAGATTATTCAATCTGCTGCTATAGAC